>CM030358.1:201593714-201663714 GCA_017893485.1 Hemerocallis citrina
TTTTTTTTATCAATCTTACCCCTAGAATTATGTGATTTTTTTTTTATTTTTTTTAAGTTCCGGATAGGCCTGAACTCTTGATTTTTTTTTAATGTCATTTTTTAAAGATATTTGTAGAAAGAGAACAGTTGCCAAAATATTTTTACTAGTGGACTCAACAATTAAATTCGTCATTCTCAACGGCGAGTTTAGTTGTTTCATGCTATTCGTTGGAATACAACGAGTATAGCTTTTTTTTTAGAAACCCGTTGTTCCCAACGGAGAAAACATTTACACTAGACTCGCTGTTAGAAACAGCGAGCTTAGTATTTTTTTTTAAAGACTCGTTGTTCCCAACGGCGAGGACATTTACACTAGACTAGTTGGGAAGGGCGAGTTTAGTTCACTTTTTTTTTTGTTTTGAAGACTCGTCGTTTCTAACGGCGAGAATATTTACACTAGACTCGCTATTGGGAACGGCAAGTTTAGTTTAAAAAAAATTCTATTGAGTTTTTTTTTTGAAAATTCACTAAGTGCAACAGAGTGTTTCACTCTCTGTGAAATTTCTTACATTCTCACCGTTCCCAACAGTGAGTCTAGTATAAATGTCCTCGTCGTTAGAACGGCGAGTCTTCATTGCAAGTTTTGAACTGAACTCGTCATTGGAAATGACCATGTCCCAAAGGTAAGCAAGAAACAACTAAACTCGCCGTTGGGAACGACAAATTTAGTCGTTGAGTCCACAAGTGCAAATACTTTGGTAACTGTCCTCTTTCTGCAAATATTTTTAAAAAGTGGCATATTAAAAAAAATATTCTGGTCCCTAAGTAGTTCCACCACTGAGTAAAGAAAATAAGGGATATCAAAGTTCGTTGACGTTTCTAAATTATGTTTGACAATAAATCTGTGAGAGCATCCACAGTCGTCAGCTAAATATGCATTTTATGCATAAATCCGTACTATAGACGCCACACTCGCCAGATATTCTGCCATTTTTTTCCTTTTTCTACAGTAAAAAGGTAAAGATAGCAGCTGATATAGCATTATGTATATTATGCGTGACGAAAATTATTTAAACATTTTTTAAATTCTCGGACAAAACATGATATTTCATCCGTAATATTTTATTTTATTTTTTTCATCAGATGAAACATGATGTTTCGTCTGAAGAAATCCTGAATTATATAAATAAAAAAAAATCTTAAGCTCCTAATTTAGTTAATTAATTAGTATTGTTAGTATTTTAATTAAACTTTTAGTTAAATAATTAGATAATTAATTAGGTTTAGTTAATTAAAAACTTAATTAATTAAACCTTAATTCAAAAAATACCCATTGGGACCTTTTTTTTTTTTTTGAAAACTCTTTAAAAAATTCCTAGAAATCCAAAAAAATCTATATAAAAAAAAAATCAAAATTCACTTCGAACGATACATGACGAAACATCATGTTTCGTCCGACGTGATTTGATTTTCTTTTTTTTTTTGATGAAACATCATGCTTCGTCCCATATATTTTATTATTAAATTTTAAGTTTGTGCCTATTTAAATTAAATTTTTTCTCGTGTCTATTTCATTTTGAACGAAATTATACAGTTTTTAGCATTTGGCGACCACAATATTCGCTGGAATTACTAAGATAAAATATGCATATATGCATGCGTATTTTACCTCAAGCAACTGTGGATGCTCTGATTAGGTTAAAGAAATCTTAACACATGTAGTTAGTACTACTCATAATGGATTCGACACTATGAGAATTAGCATATAACTCTTGAATGCTCAAAAAAACAAAAGAAACTGTTGAATATCTATTTTTCTATTTGCAAATACAACAATTAATGAGGCACGGGTATTTTTCTATTTGCCTAAACCCCTTTAAATGGCTGGCATTCCTCATCTCACGTCACCACTGTCACGGTTATCGAGAAATTTTTATAAAATTAATTAGTAAAAAAAATATAAACTCTCAGATACACGAAAAAGGAAAGAATATCCACGGCTTGCCTGGTGACAAGACGTTGGTTTCGGATATGGTGCCTGTTCTCCCATTAATATCTTTATTACAGAAACGATTAATTTCTTTCAATGATCTGTCCCTTCTAATTAATAAATTACATTTAGATGCATAAATTTCAACTTGATATTTTTTTGCAAGTAAGTCTAAAATTATTGTCATTGTCCAAAGAAACTATATACTCCTAATAAGCCAAGATTAATTTTGTTGGTTTATGAATGCAAAATTTAGAAAAGAAAATGGTTTTTCTTATGGTTTTTCTTATTATTATTATTATTATTTTGAAGGAAAGATGAAATATAGTCACCATGTTTCATTAAAAAGAAGTTAACAAAACAACCCAGAAGACTGGGCAATGTACAGCAGATAGAAAATAAAATATAGTATCTTCAACTAACATAGGAGGGTGGGAACGAAAAAACAACAGACATTAACAAGAGTACAAGTATAACATATGAGGTGCCTCCAACAAAGCTCTAGAGGGTGGGATCGTCAGACTCACTGTTTGGAAAGCTCATCGTCATACTCCTCCATCTGGAAAGCCCGGGCAATCATTCCCCTCGGTCTCGCTGCAGCTGCTGTGACCCAAAAGAGAATAAGATGCATAATACGAGTTAAAATTCTAGACATACTATTACTAGTCCCACAAAAGTGCACGTTATTTGTATCAAGCTAAAGAACCCAGGCCTGGCGGTAACAACAATGTACTAAGCTTCCCTCATTTCCTTCCTTTCCGTGTAGAACTTAGGGCCAACCCATAGGTCCTCATAACCTAGGGGGTATGCATTCGTACCTAGCGCTCTTAAAACCTCTACTAGGACAGCTTTGTTTCTATGACACTCGAGGAAAAGGTGCTATCTGGAGTCAACGTGTAAATGACAAAAACCACACGAGGTGTCCATGCTGGGTAATCATTTAACCAGGTTTTTCCTAGTCAAAATAACATAATTCAGCACTTGCCACAGAAAATTTTTAACTTTAGGGGTGTCTTGCCTTTCTAAAGCATAGTAGAACACCTCAGTCTACAACCTTGGAAATGTAAGCTATTGTACATAAACCTCACTATAAATTCCACACCAAATTTCGGACCCCAAGCTTTCCTATCCGGGCCATGTGAGCAGTTGACCCCCTGATTGGTCAATATGGATTTGTAAGTCCGCCAGCCTTGACTAGGAAGCCGGGTTCAACCTTCGTTTGAAAGCTGGTTTCCAGGCTCCCCTCTTCCATGCTTTAGCCATTGTACAATGTGGTTGTGACGTTTGTTCGTAAAGATCCGGGAACAACTCTTTGAGCGGGTGTGCACCACACCATTTGTTCCACCAGAATTTAGTCAGCTGACCATTGCCAATGAATGATGTCACACCGCTATTAAACGGTTCAAAATACTTAGAGTCCCCCAAAGCCAAGAAACTCTAGGACCCACTCTAAATTCAGGAGTCGCATACCCTTCCCTTGCAGATACGACTGAATGAAGTCATGCCAACCTTTGCCATTGGGATTGAACACTTTCCACCATTATTTACCAATGACGGTTAGGTTCATATCTCATAGGTCAATGATCCCCAATCCCCCATGAATTTTCTTCAAGCAAACTCTTTCCGATAAGGTGATAACCCCCTATCAGAATCAGCTCCCTTCCAGTGGAAACATTCTTGATCCGCTCAATCCCATTGATAACCCATCTCGACATTTCAAAGAATGACATATAATAAGTCGGTAGATTGGGACAGAACCGAATTGATGAGGGCCACTCTCTCCCAAGAGATAGGAATTTTCCTTTCCAACCAGCTAGCGTACACTCCACCCGGTCGATGATTTGGAACCAATATGCCTTCTTCAACTTGCCTGGTCTAACTGGTAAGCCTAGGTGCTTGATGGGGAATCTATCAACCCGGTAGTTCAGGATGGTTGCATGAACCTCTGCCTCCTCACCGGACATGGCGATAAGAACAACTGCACTCTTGTGAAAGTTGATCTTTAGCCCAAACCAAGCCTCGAAGCAATAAAGTGCCCCTTTGAAAATAGTGGTCTCTCACATGTCTCCATTGCCAAGTAGTAGTGTATCATCCGCGTATTGTAAAATAGTGCAACCGGGGTGGTTTTCTGCCACCGGCCACCGAGGTGATCTACCCCGCTTGCCTACATTTGTCTAACATGACTTTTAGCAGCATCCGCCACAATGGTTAATAAGATGAGAGATAGGGGATCCCCTTGCCATAGCCTTCTCTTGCACGAAAATGATTGCCCCTAAATTTTCATTCCCAGCAATGGCGATTCTGCTAGTGTTAAGGCAGTGTCGGATCCACCGTATCCATCTGTCCCAAAAGCCTCAACCTTTAAGCGCTTCCAATGAACACTCTCATTCCACCGAATCATACACTTTTTCAAAATCAAATTTCAGTAGAGCTCTTTTCATTAGAAGCGTGACACTGGTGAATAGTCTCTTCTGCCGCGGTCACACCGTCCAGGATACACCAACCTTTGATGAAGCCAGTTTTCTCCTTACTGATCAACATGTCCATCACCCGCCCGTCCAAACTGGTTAGCAGGGGTCTTAGAGATAATCTTAACCAAACAGTTAAGCAGGCTGATAGGGCAAAAGTCACCGACCCTAATAATTTCTTCTTTTTTGGGAATACAGATTACCTCAACGTAGTTCAATCTGCCAAACTTCAACCTATGATCAAAGAACTCTGTTAGTACAGCCATTAAATTATCCTTGATTTCCTCCCAGAAGAACTGGTAAAACATGATCGGAATCCTGTATGGGCCATGAGCTTTCTCTTTCCCCATCTAAGATATCATTTCTTTAACCTCATCCTCCATGAATGGAACTTCGATAAACCTCAAATATTTTCCACATCTTCAGAGTTATCCAACCAAAAATTTGTCCTAAGCGTCATTCTATATTTGCCTTTACTCCCGAGAAGGTCTTTATAATAGGTTTGAAAGATCTTTTTCACTTCCTCTTCGTTCCGAGTCACCCCATTCTCAATCTGAATTGAGTGGATCAGGTTGGATCTGCAACGTACACTGGCAACCCTGTGGAAGAAGGCTGTGTTCGCGTCTCCCTTCTTGAGCCACAAAATTCGAGATCGTTGTTTCCATTTCATCTCTTCTAGCCTATACAATTGAGCAATGTCATCTCTAAGCTTTAATAGCTAATTACGCACATCTTGAAAGAGATCTCTAATATCTTCAAGCTGCTCCAGTACATCTATGTTCTCCAGAATTGACTCTTTAGCCCTCCAAACCTGTGCGAATTTCAACCTATTCCATTTTCGAAGCCTATTGCGTAGTCAGCAGATCTTTTAGCACCAAAACTTCGCCACTTCGGATCCCTAGGTAGGAAGGGCCCAACTCTCCATGACCATGTGATGGATGCCCTGAATTTCCAACCAGGACAAACCTAAATTTCGACGGTTTTCTATGACGTAGTTCACTAGTGGATAGGACTAAGGGTACATTATCCGACGTTGGTCTTGGAAAAAACTTAGCACAAGCCAACGAAAATTTAGCTTCCCAGTCTAGCGAGACCATCGCTCTATCCCGTTTTGCCATGATTGGGGTCACCTGCATGTTGGACCATGAGAATAGCGTATCAGGCACCAAGATGTCAACTAATTCTAGGAGAGTGATTACACGATTGAACTCCTCTCTATATGCATTACTCTAGCCTTAACCACGGTGCTCAAAAGAAAATCTAGTGATATTAAAATTCCCTCACACAATCCAATATAGTTGTCAACCCAATCGGACGGATTGGAATTCAATCCAGAAAGCTGCCCTGGTAGTGGCAACGTTAGGTCTGTAGACAACATTAACTAATTGAGACCAGCTATCAGTCGGCATTGAAGCAAAACTGATAGAGAAAACCGACCAATGAATACATCCAAGCATTTGAAACAATCGGATTTGAAGCCAATTGTGATACCGCCTGAAGCCCCGGTGGAAGGTCGGATTCTCCAATCCTTGTTCCTACCACCACCCAACCTCCTTAGTCTGACTTCGTGGTCAATTTTAGTTTCTTGTAAACCCACAATGTCAACCTTAGAGGTCGAGATTAGGTCCCTGAATATCTTCCATTTTCCCCTACCCCCGAAACCTCTAACATTCCAAAAAAGAACACCCATTAATAATATAATTGGGGTTACACACAGAGTTAGGGTCAGAGCTTGCACCTAGTTGCTCTCTAATCAATTCTCACCCCCTAATCTTATTGAGTAGAAAAGCATTACGGTCAACATTACAAACTGCCAGACCACAGGTTTTAGCATGACTAAAAACTTTAGAATCAGTCATATAATTGAAAATGGAAGCTAACATACAACGCGTACCTCCATCGTCGAGTTTAGCAGCCTTAGATGTAGAAGTAATCTCCAAGTATTCATCTAAGGTCTCCTCATGGAATCCCTTCGCTATCTTCTGCACAAGAAAACCTCTGGACGATTATAGGCATTATTAGTTATGAAATTTGCATGTTACAGATAACTAACTTTCCAAATTTGTCTAAAGAAAATTGTGGAGTTGAGGATTTATTATTGTTATATGTCAGATATTATATTACTCAGTTTAGTCCCATATCAGAATATATATTAATTTAGTCTTTACTTCTCTCCTATATATGAGACATTGTACTCAGTTATAATCAATCCATCAATCCATAAATCCAATAATCCAATAAGTATTAATTTTTACATCTGAATATAACATGGTTCAGAGAATCTACTTCTATAAGGCCTATATTATTTTAGTCTTCGTCAATAAGATGGAATGGTTTCTGCTTTCATCGAAATCACTGGACCTCTCTTTGCCGACATACCTCTCATGTTCCCTATCAAATTCCTATTTACTAATTCCCTAATCTCAAACCCCAAAGAATCCATAATCCCAAATTCTCCCAATCAAACCCTAAACATCACCCTAATCTCCTTCTTCATCATCTTCTACAGCTATCGTTCTAATCAGCTCCCATTGCTGCCTCTCCTCAATCCTGAAACCCATAACCTTCAACCTTGCCAACTTCTCTTGCTGCCTCCTCACTCGAACTCCACTTTATCCCGAAGTCAACATCTAGCCGACGACCCTTCCCTTCCCGCAACATCTCGAAGTCCATTCCCTCCCCTGACGCCATCTCACTAGCCATTCACATTACAAACCTAACCTGGCCTCCAAATATCCCTACACTTTCTTCTGCCTGAACCTGCTCCCGCTGGCCACCTGCACTCGCTCCCTCCTGCACCCGCCACCTCTCAATCCTGACTAACCTTCTCCCGAAACCCAATCCCGCAACGTCATCGCTCCTCTGCTAACCCTAGTCGCCACCTTATCTCATACTCCTACTGTCGTCAGCCCATAACCCTAACCTTAACCCTAATCAAAACCAAAAACCCATATCCTAATTCTACCTTCTTCTTCCCCGACCACCCTAATTGTAAAAATCCGCCAAATTGAGTTATGATAATTTTACCCACCGGTGTTACGCACATATATTTTATACTATTACGAGTAATATTCGTAATGTATTTTAATATAAATTTTCTACGTATTTCTGCATTTCTGTTATTTATATAATTTTCATCTTCTCAAAATTTATTTTTATCCTATTGTAAGCCAACTTAAATATTTATTTTAATCTTTGTATTTTTACGTGCATTACACGTGCTTTTAATACACATGTCGATTACGTATAATCTACTGTTACATATAATATTATAAAATTTTCTACGTGTTTATTTATTTATTTTATAATTTGTTCGAATTCGTTTCATAAATTGAAATTCATTTCTCTCCTATATTGACTCCAATATATTTTTACACGTGCGGTGCACATGTTTATTATGCACGAGTTGATTATATTGTTCTATACATATTTTTTATTTTGATTTTTATAGACATTTTTCTTTTTCTCAAATTTATTTTATATATGAATTTTATTAGCACGTGCTTTACACGTGTTTCTTTTTATGCACGTGCAAATTGTGCTCTTTTATTACAAAGTTGTGCACTAAAAATTTTACTAGGCTAATTATACTAAATTTAATATGAGTATTTATTAAAAAAATAAGAATTTAAAATGAAATAAAATAATAAAAATGAAAATAAAATGAGAAAGTATACAAAACACATGCACACTTGCACACATGCACACTTGCACACGTGCACACGTGCAATGTGCACTCTTTCGAAAACGGCTGCATATAGGAGGGAATGAGGGTGAGTAGGTTTGTGAGTGGTGTGAGTGAGTGGGTTACTGGGTGTGTGGGTGTGTGAGTGTGTGTGTGGGTGGTTAGTTGCAAAAATTACTCTCTAATTTTCCATATAAATATCACATATCCTAACCTTAAATAAACAAAAGAGAGACATAAGAGAGGGGACTTGCTATTTTTTGGCTTTCGGGGTTGGCATAGAGGCTTGCGGGTTGTTCTTATCGAGTCTCTTAGAGCTTTTGCTAAAGGGGTTGAACTACTAGGAGGTCTTTTTGAGATGGGTGTTTCTCAAACTTTCTAATATAATTTTATTAGTAGAATGCTAGATTGTAAAATATATGTGTGAATTGTTAGATATATGATAACTTATATAGATTGAGTATTCATGTTTAGCTTATGTATTGTTGATTAAAGGTGTGAAATTATGATATGATTGATTTGGGGTCATTTTTATAAGTTTATGTTTTAAGTTTTAGTTGCATTTTAGAAAATCATATCTATGAAACTGAATGGAATCTTGAGCTAAAATATTTATATGAGCATCTCGTAGATGTCAAGAACATCTCATTAAAATTTCATAATATTTGGATGCCGTTTACTATTTTAATAAAACCCTGAACTTATGACTGATTGACAATTTGGCTAGTTGCTGGAAATTTGTACACATTTCGGATTTTGATCATTTCAGCATCTTAGATGAAGTATTTTGAGGAATGTCACAACTAAGAATTTGAATTAGAATTTTTAACCTTTTTTTAGAGTCTAAGAAATCATAATTTCAAGTAGAATGTGATTTTAGGTGATTTTTACAAGTAGCATGAGCTGCAGTTTTCGAATTTTGAACCTACTGTTTTGCAAATGAAATTAGACGAAGAAATTGAGAATGAATTTAGATTATCTTAACTGCAAAACTATAGTAGACTCATTTATATTTCCTATGAAACTAAGAAATCTATTTTTTGAGTAGTACTAGAATTTATATAATTTTTTACAATACCATGGGGTTGCTGTCTCAAGTTAAGCATTCAAATAGTAGATTATACATATATGTTGTTATCTTGAAAAGAAGTTGATAGAAAAATAGGCTTGGAGTATCAGTTAGTGCCTGTGGCCTAGGATCTTTAAGATTGTAGGTTTGAGTCTTGGTGAGGTCGAATTTAGTTGTATTTATAGTTTTTGAGTATATTGGTAATATAAATTGATTTCTGGAAAAATATTTTGATGGTAATTCGTACAAATATTTTTGGGTTAATTGCCCCACTTAGATAAAGGATTGAACACATATTTGGTGATTAGATTTGAAGGATTTGAAAAGAAATGATTTTAAAGGGTATTAGTATATTGGAGAATTAAGATTATTTGTTGTTCAGGTCGATTAGGAGGTGCGGATTTGATGAAAATTGGTACAGATATTTTGGATTAAACTCCATATTTGAATTAACAATTTTAGTCCATATTTGATAATTAGATTTGAGTTATTAAAGTAGAGATGATGTTCATTGAATTGAGACTGTTGAAGTCCTATTATAACATTTTGGAAAATTTTGTCTAGTTATTTGAGGATGACTAGTTGAATGGAATTTATATTGATTGAAAAATGTGATTTAATTATTTTGAATGATGATTAATGTTGAATGAATGAATAAGAGATGAATTGATTATAGGAATGAATGAAAATTTTAATTGATTATAAAAGAGGTTATGGATAACCTGAAAATATTGTGAATATTTTGGAATGTGTGGATTCTAGAAACTGAGCGAAATCAAGAGTGCCGGCAGGTTATGAGATGTGAAAATTTGAGAAGTAGGCAGTGTGGGTTAACTTTCTCTTTGAGAAGTAGCCAGTGTGGGCTAACATTCTCAGTATTTTGGTTTAAGTCCGGTGGGTAAACTAGCTCTACGTCCTAGTAACTATAATTTACCTTAAGGACAGACACTAGTTGGAGATGTGATAAAGTAAGGGCAAACATGAGTATGATGGCATCAGTTGGTCTGCGGTGTGAGATTGTCTCCCCAAAAATATCGAGATGTGATTGGGAGTGTCCCGAGCTCATTTGCGGTGTGAGATTTATCTCCGGAATTATTGAGATCAAGGTGACGTTCATGGAATGTTTTGGTGACTATTGAGGTGCCATAGCTTGCTGTTTATCGGGGCGTGGGCTTAATTCTCTCAGAATATCTAAATCTTATGCTAGTCACGAGTGAAAATTTGCATAACGATGGATTGAACCCTATAATAAGGAGTACGATAAGGGCTTGCCCTCAGACCTATGTAGTATGGGATGCATAGAATTCGAACAAGTATATGCATTAGTGTCATCATAAGTGTAAGTGTCAGCATTAGGCATCTGGTTCATATCATACACTAACATGTTTAGGATAGTCACTTCTCACATTTTGTTTCGCATTCAAGTTTGTGTTTGCTAAAGTAGAAAAATTATTTTATTATAGCATTGTTTCAGTTGTATGTAACTGACGTGCCCACAGTTTCCTAGTTGCAAGAATGGGTTCGGCTTAGACATGAAGTCATTGTGATGGGTTGACATAAGATTGAAGAGTTTCCATTATCATGTGTTGTATTGTACTTATTTCCGATGTCTTATTGGAAAGAACAATGTTGTAAATAAAAAAGTTTTAAATTCCTTGTACTTTTGTGCGAATTTGAAGTAAAAGATCCTATTTATGCTACGAATTACATATATGTGGAATTCGGGGCGTTAGGCTAATCATAACCACAGTGGCCAAAATCCCCGAATACAAGAAAACCCAAACCAGAAAACAAATCTATTTGGGTTAGTGTTGCTATTTATCTTCTGCCTGAACCAAACTCGCTTACCCTATATCCGAATCCAACCAAAAAAAATCCAAATCCCAACATAACTCATCACAACTCCTTGTCTCCCTCTTTTCACCTTCCGTCGATGCCCTCCCACTTCTGCATCCAGATTCCAATACAAACTCACACTGGTTAATCCATTGTGTGTTTAAAAGGGGAAGATCCCGACATCATCCCAGATCTCGATCTCCATCCCGTATGTCCAGGGTCATCCCGAACTACTACCACCAGTACTTCTACTACTTTCCACTGAAGAGCACTACTTCTACTACCTCCTGCCAAAGAGCACTACTCCCGCACTTCCCTGATCTAAGAGCCGGATCTACATCAATCATAGATTCAAGAGCCGGACCGTCCCTTGTGCCATCGAGCGTCGTCTCATGCGCCATCACTGGGCACCGTTCCTACATCACCATGTGCTGTCACTGAGCTCCGTCCCTGTGCCACCGTGCGCCGTCCCTACCACATGAACATCGTCAATATTCCAAACTTATGTTGTTTAAACCAACTTGAGTTTGAGATGGGGTGTTAGATGTGAAATATTATATTACTCAGTTTACTCCCATATCGAAATAATTATTAATTTAGTCTTTGCTTCTCTCTTATATATATGAGATATTCTACTCAGTTATAATCAATCCACAATAAAGTATTATTTCCTATCTCTAAATTTTAATATCAATCTAACAATTATTTATATTCTAACACGTTTCTCGTATAAAAGCATCCACAGTTGTGTAAGGTAAAATATGCATACATGCATAAAATATGCATATGCATATTTTACCTTAGCATTTCGAATGATTGCTGCACTCGTTGAAAAGGTAAAAAATGCATATAATCGAAAAATTGAAACGAACGAAACATGTTGTTTCGTCTGTGAGAAAAAAATTAATTTAAATGAATTTTATTCGCAAAAACCAAAAATTTAATATTAAAATAAATGGGACGAAACATCATGATGTTTCGTCCCAGGAAAAAAAAAAATCAAAATTCACATATGTTTAGTCCGAAGTAAATTTCGAAATTTTTTCTAGATTTTTTGGCAATTTTTAAGGGTTTTTTTTTATAAACGCATGGGATCCATGATGTTTCGTCTCAGATTAAATTGTTAATTATGTTTTTAATTAACTAAACCTAATTAATTAACTAATTTATTTAACTAAAAGTTTAATTAAAATACTAACTACATTAATTAATTAAATAAATTAGGAGCTTAAGTGTTTTTTTTAATATAAATAATTCAGGATTTCATCAGACGAAACATCATGTTTCGTCCGATGAAAAAAAAAAATTACGGATAAAACATTATGTTTCGTCCAATCATATAAAAAATAATGAAATAATGATGTTTCATCGCGCATAAAATGTATAAAGCTGTATCTAAAGCTATTTTTACCTTTCTCCTGTAGCGAAATATGCATAGAATGACAGGATGCCTCACGAATGCAGCGTCTAACTGACGAAATATGTATAAAATGCATATTTACCAGACAAGTGTGGATGCTTTAAGCATCATCTTTGTGACTGAGATCTGCATTGTATGTAGCGTTACATTTTTCTAATCAACATTTAATTTTACGTAGCTGGTGGTATGTGAACTTCATTTTCTCTATACACAATGCGAAAGATCCTACATTTATACTACAACTTCAAAGTTAATTATGGCAAACAAAAGGATCATAATTTATTATTTATATTCTAACATTTCCTTTTATTTATTTAAGGGATTTTTCTTGGTTGTTTTTGCCCTATTCTGCCCTGTTTATGTACTTCGGGCTTCACGCATGTGTATCTCGACGTACGTATATTCTGAATTAAAGTGGGGCCTACCCCCACGATCTTGGCATGTGGATCGACTGTTTGAGTGTTGACAATTGGGTTGAAATTTGTCCCCACCTTCCCTGTATATGCATGGCCCCACGGAATTCCATTTTGACTTTTGACTCATTCATACAGATACAGTATGGGTTCAGTTGAAGCCCAGGAAAAGAGTCCAGTTTTTTTCTCCAATATGAATTGTGTCCATCAATTCAGTTAATTTGATGAGAGAAGTATATATGCAGCAAAGTGTAAGAGAAGAGAAGGGACATTTGTAATAGTTGTATCAACAGTTACATGATCTTATTGTAGCAGTGAAATAACCTGAAGATATAAACCATTCCATGTGCTCGATCTGCCAAATGGGGAAATTGACTTCTAAAAAGGGGTAAATTTGTTTTAAACTCGACCTGTATGACTCTGTATGTCTCTTCCCTCTTTTACGGTGTGTTTGGATGCAACGTCTAGCTTGTAATTGTTAGATCAAGATGAGTAATTAGGATTATGATATTTATATCTCATAGCCGCTTAAGATATTATATCCTGTTTATCAGTATTGGAATATCACAGAGCACTATCTTTAGACCAGTTTTTATATGAGATGAACTGGGTTTAGGATACTGGGCTTTATGCCCACTCAATCCGGTCCAACAATTAAACAGATAACACGTGCAAAACACATGTTGCCCCATAAAATATTATACAAAATAATATTCTATTATATTGAGAATATACCTATATATCCAACAACAGTAATTTCTTAATCTATTTTTGTATACTTAAGAGTGTTTTATTGATAAAAAATAACAAAACAAATCCTAAAATAATAGGAAAGAAAACAAAAAATAGAGAAAGAAATTACATGCATACGGCTATGCTGAATGCAACTACAATTCAAATGCAAGTCTCCAGCAGTTCAAAGTTTTAAGCTCTATGTCATAACAACTCACTCTATTGCATAAAGTATTTATATATATGGAATAAGAGGCTTTAATTGTTACTAGTATAATGCACTGCGATGCACGCCTACAAAAATATAATCATCAAATTAAATAAATTGTGCATAAGAAAAGAAATAGTAAATCATTTAATCGCAAAAATAGCTAGTTGTCTCAAAAATGAGTTAGCAATTAAGCCGCAATAGTTCCCATTATATAGTTCCTAGCGAAGTTTAAACACTAATGAAAATTTTAATGCACAATTTTGATGTACTCAATTAAGTAGTTCTCCCTCTTTTTGCATACGATACCTATGGGAAATTCAATGAAGAACTTCACTATACTAAACAAAGTAGTTCACCCTCTTTTTCGCTTTGTTTGTAAGATGAAATGGCCTTATGTGACTTCAAAACACCAAAAGAAACTTTTCTAAGCTTAAAGCAAGAAGATTATTCTTCTTTAGCTAATTTGCATTTTCGTGATAGATGTTTTTTAGTTATGTATTAAAATACTAAAGGAGTACAAAAAATCAATGAAGATGTTCACTATTCTCAACAAAGTATTTGGCACTCTTTTTGCATTCTCTCCATGTCAAATGGAACTACGTTATTATGACTTTGCATCATCTAAAAAACACCCTAAAATCTTTTCAACAATAAAACAACAAAACTCTCACCCTCCCATTTGCAAGCACAATGGCCATAATCGTAGCCGCTTCCATAACCCAAAAAAGCGGGTTCCACATAAACCCCAAGAACTTCAAGAACTTGCTCTCATGCAACAAAAGAACACTCACATAATCACTCACCAAATCAAAACTCACAAACCAACAAGTATATTGCAAACTATAGTACTTTACAAAAATAACAAAAAAAAGTACATTTTATGCTACTTCTTGATGAAAGCAACCATAAAAATACCCCATTTTAGATTCAACCGGATGCTTCTCATCAATATGGAAACACAACCCAACAATATCAAAACTTCGATGCAAAATGGGCAAGCGAACTCCGCCGCTACCCTCAAATCCTCTTCTCTGCCACCATCGCCATCTTCAAACCCTAAGTAAAGATCCACAAGAATAAAAAAACCCTAAAAAATGGATCTTTTTCATAATTGTGAGAAGGAGGGGTGCGAGAGAGTACCGAATCGGGATTGGTGGTGCTTGGTTCGAGATTGAAGGGTCCATGAATCGGAATCCATGGTGAAACCCTAGAGAGAAAAGGAAGGGAGTGGGTGAGATGAGAGAGAAAGGAAGGAGGAGGGGGGGGGGGGGGGGAGTGCGGTGGGGGGAGAGAGGGTCGGCAGTTGAAGAGAGAAGAAGAGTAACAGTGAGGGAAAAGAATGGACGGAGAGGCGTGAGAGAGTGGAATAGATGCAAATGCATTTGAATGTTTTGATTTGGGTGACACGTGCGATGCAAGTGTATATTCGTTGAATTTAGTTTGTACGTATATTGCATGAATTTGATTGGTTACGAAGTTATGATTTTTTGTTTACAAACCCCAACTGTCTCATTAAAATAGTAGTGATACCCAAAAACGCTCTCGAAAAGTAATGCCAAACGAAACATAAAGTGTGTGGAGCCATGACCTTAATTGTTAAAAAAAAGGGGGTTTTTTTTTTCGATAGAGGTCACCCACAATTTTGGCAATAGCAAAGATGCCACTTACAAATCTCTATTTCTTTAAACACTACTAAGAATGTAAATCCCGCTCTAACAAATTGAGTTAAACACAAGATTATGAAAAATGTCATTGTGATCTTATTGGTAGTGTTTAACCCAAATCTTTACAATATATTATGCTAAACCACTTTTGTACAAGGATATTTTTTTTCTTTTTAAAACAAAAAAAAGAAGAGCGAATGTATGAGACCCCCCCCCCTCTCTTTATGTAACACCCAGCAAAATTTAGTAATGACAATTTTGCCCTCGGGTGTTACGCACATGTATTTTGTACTGTTACGAATAATATTTGTAACATGTTTTATATAAATGACGTACGTATTTTATATTCTGATTATTTATATATTTTTTGTTCTCTCAAAATTTATTTTTTATCCTATTTTTAGCCAACTCGAATATTAATTTTATTTTTTGTGTTTTCACGTATATTGCACGTGCCTTCAATACACGTGTCGATTACGTATATTCTACCATTACATGTAATATTTTCTATATGTTTCAATTATTTATTTTGTAACTTGTTCGAATTTATTTTATAAACGAAAATTTATTTTTCTTCTATTTTGATTAAAATATTTTATACATGTGATGCACGTGTTTTCCAGGTACGTATTGAGTACCTTATGGTACATGTATAATGAAATATATTTTTCATCTGTGTATAAACATTTCTTCGTCGATAAAATCTATTTTATATTATTTTTATGTGCGACGCACGTGTTTGCAGTGCACGTATAAATTGCATTCTCTTTCAAAATAAAAATTATGGAGTAGGTATGTGTCTATTTTATTCATGCATAAAAATTCTAACTTTTAATTAAATTAAACTAATTTTATTTAAATAAATATTATAGATATTAGCATGTGTTTTAATTTAAAAATAAAAAAAATAATTAAATGTGTGTGGTGTACACATGCACACGTGCAATGTGCACACCCAAGAGGAGTATCTGTATGTGCATGGAGGAAGTGGAGAAAGAGAATGGGTGGTTAATTGTAGATTAGTGGGTTAATTTAAATTTACTTATATTGATTAATTAAACTTTTCCTTTATAAAACTAGCCCTAGCCTAACCTTCATCAGGCAAAAATAAATCAAACAAAAGGAAAAAAATGAGGGTGCTCGGAATTGGCTTGCTGTTGGGATTTTTGAGGGATTTTTCTTTGCTTTTTGTGGATTTTGGAGTACTTTTGAAGATACCATTTGTAACACCCCGATCCGAAATAACGATTTTTCTAACAACTGCCAACCACAGGCTTGCCTCATAAAAGGTGTTATAGCTGATTGGTGACCTCTAATCCCAGACAATTATATATATATACACAATTAATCTCAAATATTCTCGATATGGGACAAATTTTCCACATCCGGGCTTCTTTGCTACTAGTACACTATCTAATAGGTGGATGACTCTACTTCCTTTCTAATTCTGTTTTAAAAGCATATTTAGGAATTTATGTTAGAATTGTGATTGAATTATTTTACTTCTAAATGTTTATGTTTGTGTGATGCATATGGTATGGAAATTTAGAAATCTAGTGATTGAAAATTGTAAAGAATGCATGTTAAAAAAAGTCTTTTGTAGAATTTATATGTAGTTGAAACTTTAAATTGTATTAATTCTCATATGTGATGCCATGAAAGTTTTAGCATTGTGTGGGTAGATTTTTTGTAGATGAATTATGAAAGAAATTTATTGTGCTCAAATTGACTGAATTATAAATTTTAAGAAATTTTTTCATCACTTTACATGACATTGAAGAGAAAAATATATATATGTGCTTGTAGAGTAGTGTTGTTAATTTATAAAAAGCATATGTTATATGAATGTTCTCAAATTTCTTTCTACATTTTAGTTTGTATGAAATTACTTTATTATGAGTAAAACTAGTAGGAATTCATTACTGGAATTTTTTAGATGTGTTATATGAGCAAATAAATTTAATACAATTAATAGAAATCAATTTTTGAATGAGTATATTAAAATGGGGGAATGAATCGAGAGAAGTTTCTTAAAGTTCGTAACTCTATATATATCAGAAGTGATGTTAGGTATTTGTGGCTAGCGCGTGCACGCTGAGCCCACGTGCTGCCACGTGGCACGTAGGGGATCTCTGTGGTCATGGGTTCGAACTGTGGGATTGTCTCTGTTTTATTTAATTTTTTTAAAGGGCAGGAATGAAGGGTAGTGAGTATTTAATGGCTCTAGTGCCTTATATAACAGAGCACTCAGTTGGCTCAATGGTTTGGCGCTTGGGTTGCTGTCTGTTGCCATTGGTTCGAGCCAGGGCAGAGGGCAGCTAAGTTTAAAAACATTTTTTTGGGGATTTTGAGTATATTTTAATGGAAAATTTCATGAAAATTTTATAAAACGTTATTAGGATAATTCGGAGTTATTTTACAATATTCTAAAGATATTATTTTGAAATTAAAGATCAATTTTATATGTTGGTTGAGTTGGAGTTTATTTTAAAACAAAGAAGATATGTATATACGATGGAAATTATTAAGAGTTTGATTATAATGAAAGCTAAAGTAGGAATTGGAATTAAAGGAATTCTATGATAATTTTTTAAAAGGAAAATTTAGTACTAAAAATAATGATTGAATTAAAGAAATGAGTTTGAAAAAACTTTGGAAGTGGTTGATTTGATTAGTTATCTATAAAGTTGTTTATGAGAAATTCAATTGGGAAATTATTAATGAATGAATTATAAAAGTTGAATACTTCATGGATGAAACAATTGAATAAGATGTGAATAATTGAAAATGGAAACATAAATGATGATGGTATGCGTACCCCATAATGTTGACATGAAAGGATGTGATTCTAGAGGCTTAGTGAGACCCAGGTACCTGCAAAAGTTTAAAAACATTTTTTGGGGGGGATTTTAAGTATATTTTAATTGAAAAGTTCATGAAAATTGTATAAAACGTTATTAGGATAATTTGGAGTTATTTTACACTATTCTAAAGATATTATTTTGAAATTAAAAATCAATTTTATATGTTGGTTGAGTTGGAGTTTATTTTAAAACAAAGAAGATATGTAGATACGATGGAAATTATTAAGAGTTTGATTATAATGAAATAAAAGCTAAAGTAGGAATTGGAATTGAAGGAATTCTATGATGATTTTTTAAATGGAAAATTTAGTACTAAAAATAATGATTGAATTAAAGAAATGAGTTTGAGAAAACTTTGGAAGTGGTTGATTTGATTAGTTATCAAAAAAATTGTTCATGAGAAATTTGATTTGGAAATTATTAATGAATAAATTATAAATGTTGAATACTTCATGGATGAAAGAATTGAATAAGATGTGAATAATTAAAATTGAAAACATGAATGATGAGGGTATGCGTACTCCATAATGTTGAACATGAAAGGATGTGATTCTAGAGGCTTAGTGAGACCCAAGTACCTGCAAAAGTAATGGAAATAATTATTAATTTTGAGAAAGGGCCGGTATGGGCTTTCGTTCTCGGTATTTTTGTGTAAAACCGGTAGGAAGGTAAGCTAACCCTAGGTGGTATAATTTATTCATGTTTAAACTTGAGGATTAGGCACTAAATGGAGATGTAATAAACTTGGGCAAACGTAAGTGAGTGGCCTCTATATAGTCTGACGGTGGACTTCAGGACTATAGACCCAGTTTTATGGTGGACTCTGGAACTGTGGTTGCTTGATATGGAGGCGAGCCTTAATTAAATCCGAACTATGATTGGTTTGACGGTGGACTCCAGGATCATGAATAGTCGGGTGAATGGGAGGCCGTTCTCCAGTGTATATGCGTATACCGGAACTAGAGGGACACTTGCGGGATGTTCACACTACAAGAATTTCTGTATAAGCTTGACGGTGGACTACAGGACTTGGATTTGTACTCGTGGAATGTCTAAAACTTGATTTGTTACAGGGGTAGTTTTTGTTAGTGTTAGTGCCCTAGAGACAATGTGATTGTGCTTCTAGGAAATACTTTTGTTAATTAATGATTGTGTTCTATTGATTATTATATGTTAATTTATTATGTCTTAATTTACTGCGATAAAAATATTAGAGTAATAAATGTCCTTGGAATATATAATACGTATTCTATATCTTTAAGTATGTGACTTAAAAATGAGATTATATGAATAGTGTTTATATTCCTAAATATCCCTAATCAAGCATTGTCATTATGGGACAATAATAATGCATGAAGATTAGTATGTTTGTTGACTGATGACCACATCTCATTGGTCATAGGTATAGTGATACTAAAGTCAAGAACATAGGTGCATGTAAGATTCTACATGGCACTGGATAGACCCACAGTGAGATTCTTCATGTTTAAATAAAGTCATAAGAAAGACTCACAGTGATAATGGTGTAATGATCCTCTGACTTGAGATCATTATATTTCTATACGAGGATTAATATACTTTGACTACATTAAAAGTTACCTTTGACCGGGTGATGATAAAAGTGGACATCGGGTATATTATGAGTCGTATGAGAAATATGAATGATAGATAAAGGATTTAACCCTCCTATAATTAGGAGAGATATTATTGGCCTCTTGATTGAGTGAGACTATGAAATGCATGGCCATGCTCGAATAATGATTTGTTTTAATAGTCTACTCATTGATCAAGGAAACCCGGATTGAATGTTGAAGAGGATGACTGAGAACATGCTTCGAGTTTAATCTATAATATTTGGTTAAAGGGATTATATTACACGGAAACATTAATCACGAAAGGTTTTATTGGATCACCAATTATTATTATTACTTGGGTAGCAATGATGTATTACTAGATGCCGCTCATTGTTTATAATTTTATTATTGGATATTAAAATTATTTCCAACGTAATAATAACCTAAAGGGTCACACACAAGAACGCTTGAAGGAGATTTGATTTAAATTATGAATTTAAATTAAATAGTAATTCGAATTTATTTATGATATTAATTAAGTGGGACTTAATTAATTAATTAAATAAAATTTCAAATTTACTAATGATTAGAATTAGAATTATATTAGAATATTAATTAAGTTTGACTTAATTATTTATTTAATTAGGAATTCTAATTTTAATAAAAGCCCAATAGGATTGGGCTTTAGAAAAA
Source organism: Hemerocallis citrina (assembly GCA_017893485.1). NCBI lineage: Eukaryota > Viridiplantae > Streptophyta > Magnoliopsida > Asparagales > Asphodelaceae > Hemerocallis > Hemerocallis citrina. The sequence goes on from CM030358.1 coordinate 201,614,315, forward strand.
CCAGATTTGTCTCTCTATATAAAGATCTTAAACTCTCAAATTAGTTTTTTAAGGCTTAGAGAAAAACCCTAGCCGTTTTGAGAGAAGAAGATGGAGATAGAGAGAATTTGGTTTTCGGATGCTAGTACATCACTCCTTCAAAGACCAAGTGTTCGTGTGGATACCGATAGAGCGTAGATCGCGTGAGCGGGATGCGTGGTGATTCAAGGAGCTTGGACCTCCATTAGTCATCCTTTCTCAACTGTTAAAGCTTCGTTTTAAGGTAAACGTTCATAACTACGAATTAAACGTCTTGTTTTGCATGGATCCTGCGATTGGGTTTCGATTTTATTGTTGCAATCCGCTGTATTTATGCCCCGAAAACCCAACAGTTTTCATGGTGAGGGGTTACACCCTTTAATGTGGAATACGTAGGTGATTGCCCTCAAACCTATGTAGTATGGGATGCATAGACTCTGAACAAGTATGCATTTGTGTCATCGTAGTATAACCTCTGCATTAGGTATTTAAGTCATATCATACACTGACATGTTTAGGATAGTCACTCTTGTACACTTTAAGATGCATTCTAATTTGTGGTTGCTAAAGTAAGTGAGTCGCTATATTATGGCATAGCGAGGATCGTCATGTATAGTATTGCGCCAGTTGTATGTAATTGACGTGCCCACAGTGTTCACTGCAGAGCTTGTATTGGCAAAGACTTAAAGATGAAATTGAAGTTAAAGACTGTTTTAAATGTTGATGTTTAAATTGTACATGTGTTATATTGTAATCTTTATTTTTTTCGCTGCGTTGATGTAAAATGAACAATATTGTACAAAGAAATTTTTTTAATTTGTTGTAAAATTGTACGAATGAAGTAAAAATCCTGTTGTGCTACGAATTACCGTATTTTGGAATTCGGTGCGTTACACTTTATCCATCAAATTATGAAGTTCAATCATATCTCTTAACCAACTCCGCAATTGCTTGTCCCAAGCCAGGAATCCGACCACAAACCGGGTTGCGTTAGGCGGTTGACAGCCAGCACAAAACTTTGTCAAATCGTATGAACGCGCAAATGCTAAGGTATTTCCTGGAAGCGATGCGTTATGCCTACCTTAGGGTGCTTCAAAAAAATGTGCAAGGGGCATCACACTGGCACCTGGGTGTGGTGAAAAATGGGCAAGGGTTCTTGCATCAATCTGGACTTGTGCGGGTAAAGAAACTAGTCCAAGAAAATAACTTAGGTGAGCGACTTAGAATATAGGAACATTAACAGGAAAATACATAGAACTAGTAGATACCATGATTAGAAGGAATATTACCATAGCTTGTTTACAAGAAATAAGGTGGTTAGGGGAGAAAGCTAAAGAGAAAGATAGTTCTAAATTATATTATACATGTAAAATTAGAAATAGAAATGAAGTAAGAATTTGGGAAGATAAGAAATTCAAAGAAGATGTAGTAGGTGTTAATAGGAAAGGGGATAGAATAATACAAATTAAGCTTGTATTAGGGGAAAACATAATTAATATCATTAGTGCTTATGCACCCCAAGTAGGATTAGATGCACAAGCTAAAACTAAATTTGGGAAGTTATGGATGAGATAATTCAATGAGTACCCTTAGGTGAGAAATACTTTATAGGACGAGATTTCAATAGACATGTAGGAGAAGATAACATAGGATATGAGAGGGTGCATGAAGGACATGGATTTGGAAATAAGAACGATGGTGGAGATGCACTTTAAGATTTTTGCGGCTTTATATGATCTTATACTAGCAAATACTTATTTTAGGAAGATGGATGAACATTGAATAACCTTTAATTATTGGGCAAATAAGAGCCGGCTCGATTTTTTTCATCACTAGAAGGGTGGATTGCGTGACATATAAAGATTGTAAAGTTATACCAGGAGAGTGTTTAACCTCACAATATAGATTAATTGTATTGGATGTTAAGATTCGAAAACACATATGTGCGAGGAAGGAGATTAGGAACCCAAGAATTAGGTAGTGGAACTTGAAAGGAGAGAAATTGGAGATTTTTAGAGATAAACTCCTTAAAGGAGCATCATGGAATTGGGAAGGGGAGACAAATATGATGTGGACTAAAATAGCTACGTACATAAGAGAAGTTTCAAAGGAGGTACTTGGATAATCTAAAAAGAGGGTTGTCAATTAAAGAAACATGGTGGTGGAAAAAAAAATTCCAAAATATTGTGAGAGAAAAAAGATCAACATTCAAAATATGGAAAAAGAGTACAAATGAAGAGGATTTTGAGAGATATAAGACTGTTAGAAAAGAAGTTAAGAAAACGGTAAGAGATGCAAAAGAAAAAAAACTTATGATAATTTATACACAAAATTAGGAACTAAAGAAGGAGAAAATAACATTTATCAGTGTTGCTACTGATTTTGGTACGGGAGCAAATAGATGAATTTGTGGATTCTTTTCGAAACAATAAAGGCAAATCTGTTGACTTTTCACCAACGTTTGACTGTTTCTTGCGGCTGTCGTTGACCTGCAAAACGTTCGATACACCGGGATGAATTTTGGCGATGAACCCTCCGACGCTCAAGTCAGTAATCAGGAAGATTAAGAAAGAGCGTTTATGTGGAAAAATATTAATTACCTTGTTATGGTGGGGGGAGAGGGGTATTTATAACCTGTTGACTCTTAGTTTGGTGTGCACAAAATGTGCTCACTCATACTAATAAGTTTGAATTTAGTATGTCAGATTTTTAGGATCAAATAACATCAAAAAGAGATCCAAGAGAGATTCACAAATATACAAATAAGGAAAGTAATAAAGGAAGATTGCATATACAAGCAAAAGAGGAAGATAAAAATATTTCTCAATTAACTGTCCTCCAAGCAATCTATCAAGACTGAATTTTTAGTAATATTTTCGTAAGATATTTACTGTAAATGATTGATTAAAGATTGATTAGTTTATGGTAAGAAAACAAAGTGGATTCAAATTATACAGCTAAGACTGGTCGACCGTACATAACGTCGGTTGACCGCATCACAGTCGACCACAACCTGAGTTGCTTAAGATAGCGGTCGACCTTTCATCTCTATACTTACATCAGAGAGCTGAACGGTCGACCGCATGTTTTTGACGGTCGACCGTAACCTGAGCTGTATACTATTTTGGAATGTATCGTTTCTATTTTTGATCGAAACACTTCCTCTTCTATTTAATTGAACGAATCCACTGTGTCTTCTTCACCTAATCACTTCTGAGAAAATTTCTGAACTAATTTTCATTTAATCAATCCGAGTGTGAGGTTTATTTGGTTGTATTCTTCAGTCAAGATCATTAACGATCTTGAGTTTCCTTTTCATTTCTTTTCCACTTCGGTGAGATTGACGGGACTTGGATTAGAATTTTTGTGGGTGTAATAGGTCTTGTCCTGAATCCGAGAATTATTGTACAAGGGTTTTGAGTATAGCGGAATGCTTGTGGTTGAGAATTGCTACAAGTAGGTGGTGTGGACGTAGACCTGTGGGTCGAACCACGTTATATCACTACGTCATCTGTGTTTCCTTTTATTATCACCCTTGCATTTACTTTATTTTATTATTTTTTAAAATTCCGCATGATCACCCTATTCACCCCCCAGGGTGATTTACAGCAGTATCAGAGCGAGGTGCTTATAAAAAGCTTAAAAGCTTAAGCAAAAGGTCCAATGGACGAAATCCCTCCTCCCCAAAACTTGTACTCATCGGAGCCTTTCGTCTCCAATGGGACAAGTCTTACACGATCACCATTTTTTATGGAAAATGCTATGACATCTGGAAAGTTTGTATGTCTCATTTTTTACAGATGCTCGGAGAAGAGGTATGGAATGTATGTATCAAAAAAATAGAAATTCCAATCAGCGATGGAAAGACAGAATTCACAAAGGCAGAGTTATCCCTCAAGACAGCAAATTCCAAAGCCATGACGGCTTTTTATGCAGGGTTGAACAATGAAGAGCTAATGTGATGCAGGCGTAGCTGCAAAATAGCTTACGAGATCTGGAACAATATGCTGAGGCGGCATGAAGGAACCGCTTCCGAGGTAAAAGCTAAAGTGAATTTGTGTTTCTCTAAGTTTGATGTGTCTTGTTTGTTGCTAGGAGAAAATATGGACCAAATGCTCGCCCGCTTCGATATCATTGCCCACGAACTTGAAAGCTTGGGTAAGGGCTTGATGATGACCATAAGGTTGGAAAGCTCATGAGATGTCTCACGCCAGAGTGAGACGTTAAGGCCGCGGTAATGAGAGAGACTCTCGAAGAGAAGGGATTCGACTACTATACATTTCAAGGAAAGCTAAAGACGTACGAGATTGAAATGTTGGAGACAAAAAGATACAAGCAAAATATTGAGATTGAACCAAAGACTGAGGAGAAAACCATTGCACTAAAGGCAGAAAAGGCCCGACCATCAAAAGCTGATTTAGATCATGAGGAGTCAGACGAGGACATTGCTCTATTAACAAGAAAATTTCGTAAATACCTCAAACACAAAAAATATGGTAGGTATCAAGAAGAAAGAGAAAAGGAGAAGGAGGATGTGTGCTACAAGTGTAAGAAGCCTGGACACATCCGTGCAAACTGTCCTATTCAACAAGGCAGAAACAGAGACCACTATCGCTCAAATCCAAGTCAAAAAAAGAAGGCGCTAAAAGCAACTTGGCTAGACTCGAATTCAAGTGAGGAAGAGTAAGGTTACGACAACGTTGGCTTCATGGCTCTTGGGAGTGGTGAGGTGCAATCACCTTCTCAAGAAGAGGTAATCGAAAAACCAACTTATGATGAACTTGTAGATATGTTTAATGGTTTGAAAGACTATGATAAGAAACTAAGTCGTGAACTCAGGCAATATAAACAAAATTATAATGAAATACATGACGCTTGCATAACAAAAAATCACAAATTGAAAAATAAGAATGCCCTAATTTTGGAAAAACTTGAGTCATGTCGGAAAGATCTTGATGTTTTGCTAGAAGAAAATGAGATTTTAAAACAACAAATTTGTGAATCGCTAGCAAAACATGATGATCACTTAAGAGAGATTCAGGAGAAATCTGTTTATATTTCCAAGCTCTCAAATGATTTAAAAGAATGTAAAAGAAAATTTGATGAAGTAGTGGAAAGATGTAATGAAGCCCTTTAAACAAAATAGGATTCTTGATGCCACACTAGATACTCTTTGTTGGAACACAAAAGACGATGAGAAAACTAGAAAAAGACTGTGTAAAAAGGTAATTGAGCTTGAAAAAATTATTGAAAAGCATGAAGGGCCCAGTTACTTTATTGCAAAAGATTCAAGATCCTATCATGATAATCGAGGGCTTGGTTACGAAGATCCAATACCTCATCAAAAACCATCATGTCATACACACTTGTATAAAAATCAACACAATCACAAAATAAATATAAATCATACAAGTGTGCATAACCCAAGGCATAGTTGAATCACATGTCATTTTTGCTGTAGACTTGGACATATTTCTTATAACTGTTTACTAAAAAGGAATACTAATCTTGTGTGGATGAGAAAGGATACAAATGCAAGTTCAAAAGAAACTTGGGCACGCAAAATTATACCTACTAATCTTGATGTAGGTAGCACAATGCATCAAGACTAAAGATCGGTGTTACCTTGATAGTGGATGCTCAAATCACATGACTGGTATCAGCAGATATTTTTCATCACTATCAAGGAAAAAGGGGAAGGACATCATCTTTGGAGATAATAGCACTGGTCAAACCATTGATAAAAGTAAAATTAACTTTGGTTCCTCATGCTGCACTGAGGATGTTCTATTGGTAAGAGGTCTAAAGCATAACTTAATTAGTGTTAGCCAACTATATGATAAAGGATACACTGTTACTTTTGATAAAAATACATGCACTGTACTAGATAACAATAAATCTTGTTTACTTCTTGCTAACAGATGCAACAATGTATATATCATAAATTCAAATGAATTAGCACAAAAAAGTATGAGATGCTTTGTCGCACGAAATAAGGATGGATGGCTATGGCATAGAAGGCTTGGTCACACGGCCATGGACAATCTCAACAAACTTGTAAGCAAGGAGCTTGTGAGAGAAATTTCCAAAATCAAATTCGAAAAAGACAAACCGTGTGAGTCATGCCAATTTGGTAAGCAAACTAAAAGTTCTCACAAATCAAAAAAAATTGTATCAACTTCTAGACCCCTTGATCTCTTACACATGGCTCTTTTTGGTCCATCACGAACACGTAGTAATGGTGGTGCACCATATACTTTTGTAATTGTTGATGATTATAGTAGATTTACTTGGGTTGCCTTTTTGCGACAAAAAGATGACACAATATATGTATTTCAAAAATTCTGTCGTAGAGTGAAAAATTAGAAAAGTCTCACCATTGTTACTATTCGTAGTGATCATGGTGGGAAATTTCAAAACGAATTCTTCACATCATTTTGTGACCAAAAGGAAATAAAACATGAGTTCACATGTCCTCGCACTCCCCCAACAAAATAAGGTTGTTGAAAGGAAGAATCGATCTCTTCAAGAAATGGCTCGTACCATGCTTAGTGAAAAAGATTTACCTATAAATCATTTTGGGCAGAGGCTGTCAATACAGCATGCTATACCATAAACCAAGTAATCATTAGAAAATATCTTGAAAAAAATCCTTTTGAACTATATTATGGCAAAATTCCCAACCTAATTTACTTTCGTGTCTTCGAATGCAAAGTATTCATTTTAAATACCCTTGATAACTTGGGAAAGTTTTATCGTAAAAGTGATGAAGTTGTTTCCATAGGATATTCTCTTAGTAACAAAGCATATCGTGTATTCAACAAAAGAAGATGCACAATTCTGGAATCTATTGATGTTATTTTTTATAAAACTAATCCCTACTCCAAAGAAATATTACATGTTGTTGATGATGATGAGATATGGGTTCGTGTTGAAAAGAAACAGGTCCATATTGAAGAAGAACCACAAGCAAATGATCAAAATCAAGTGGTGCTTCAAGACAAAGATGAACCTAAAAACCAAATCAATGAGATTCCTACACAATAAATTGATGCCATGGAAGATGAAAATATACAACATCAAGGCTCCACAAGTGAGAGACGTCCCGCATGGAAAATCATGTCTAGTCATCCACCATCTCTTATACGAAGTGATATGTCTAGAGGGGTAACTACTCGCACTCAAGCTCAAAATTTTATTTGTTTTACCGCTTTTGTTTCCATACTTGAACCTAAGAACATTAAGGAGGTCTTGCAAGATAATGATTGGATCATTGCAATGCAAGAAGAACTTAATCAATTCGAACGGAATCAAGTATGGAGACTTGTTCCTCGACCTCACAGTAGGACTATACTTAGCACTAAGTGGGTGTTTAGGAACAAGTTAGATGAATCTGGTTCAATCACTAGGAATAAGGTCCGTCTTGTTGCATAAGGTTATAATCAATAAGAGGGTGTAGGTTTTGATGAAACTTTTGCACCAGTTGCTAGGCTTGAAGCCATTCGTATTTTACTTGCTTTTGCTGCATATATGGATTTTAATCTTTTTCAAATAGATGTTAAAAGTGCATTTTTAACTAGATTTATTTCGAAAGAAGTTTATGTGGCACAACCACCGGGATTCACTGATCGCACACACCCAAACCTTGTTTTTTGGCTTGATAAAGCTCTTTATGGTTTGAAGCAAGCCCCTCGTGCTTGGTATGAACGGCTGAGTTCGTTTCTTCTTTACATAGGCTTTTCTAAAGGAAAAGTAGACACTACACTATTTATAAAGCATGCTTTTAAAGATATTTTAATCGTTCAAATTTATGTTGATGATATTATATTTAGATCCACTAATGAAAATCTTTGCAAGGAGTTTTCAAAGCAAATGCAGGATGAGTTCGAAATGAGTATGATGGGAGAACTAACTTATTTCCTTGGACTTCAAATACAACAAAGAAAGGATGGCATATTTATAAACCAATCCAAGTACGCAAAAGAACTTGTCAAGAAGTTCGGACTTGAAAATGCTATTGCTTACAAAACTCCGATGGCCATTACCACTAAGCTATCCAAAGACGAATCTGGTAACAATGTTGATATTTCTACTTACTGAGGTATGATCAGTAGTTTACTTTATATTACTACATCCCGTCCTAATATTATGTTTAGTGTATGTTTATGTGCACGTTTTCAATCGTGTCCCAAAGAGTCACATTTGATTGTCGTTAAGCGTATCATTTGATATCTCAAAGGCACACCAAATACTGGTCTTTGGTACCCGAAAAATAGAAATTTTTCTCTTGCAGGATACTCTAATGCAGATTATGCCGGGAGCTTGATAAATAGAAAAGGCACTAGTGGTACATGTCACTTCTTGGGCGACTGCCTTGTCTCGTGGGCATCCAAGAAGCAAAATTCTGTTACTCTCTCTACTGCCGAAGTTGAGTATATTGCGGCAGGATCCTGTTGTGCACAGGTATTATGGATGAAACATACTCTCGAGGATTATAAGGTATTCTTTGATCATATTCAATCAAATGTGACAACACTAGCACCGTTCATATGACCAACAACTCTGACCAACACAGTCGCACGAAACACATTGATATTAGGTATCATTTCATTAAAGATCACTTTCAAAAGGGTGATATTTTACTTGAGTATATTTCTACTGATTCGTAACTTGCTGATATTTTTACAAAACCCTTAGACGAAAAATATTTTTACTTCTTGAGAGGAGCATTAAATGTTATTGATTTTTCCGCCTAAAAACTTTTTTGTGTGGGTCGGTCGACTGTGCGGTCGACCGGCATAGTCTCGATTTTAGATCATTTTTCGACTCTCTAATTTTGCTTATCGTACGGTCGACCGCATGCTCACTGTACAATTCTTCCACAAATAGCAGTTTGCGGTCGACCGTGCGGTCGACCGGTAAGCGCTCTGAATGATTCTTTTCAAAATCTCTTTTTGCGGTTGACCGTGAGGTGGACCGGTTCCCTCTTTAGTCCTTATTTTCAAAGTTTTATAAAATAGATGTTCCTTTCTCAAAATCTTGATTTTTTTCTGTTGCTTTCATGTGTATTGGGGAGAATCTCGGATCTATGATATTATGAAGAGCTCTCACTGTATAGCAAAGAATCTTGCTATCAATGCTATCATGTAAGAAGATTGTCTTCCACTTTCTTAAAAATTACAAGTTTGTATTCAGTGTAATATCATAAAATGTTCTCCTGTTCTTTGGTGTTTTCATTGATGATTTGCTCTATGAACTTTCCAAGGCTTATTTTACTTATGTCTACTCCATTTATCCCCTCTTGGTGTGTTCCAAAAAAGGGGGAGAATTGTTTGTAGAATGTTTTCAAAATGTTTTCTCCTTATTTAATAAATTTTCAAATTATTTCATGAACAACTATGTATATTACTCTCACCCCTCTCTTATATTTGTTCTTTAAAATGTATTACAGATAGCATTATATTAAGGGGGAGTATTCACTCCCTTAAAAGCTTTATCAATATGAAAATCTGTATAACAGGATGTAATAATTTCAGGGCAAGTATTCATATGTTGTGTTTTAAATTTTCAAACATTCATGCATGTTTTGTTCAAACCCAAATGAGAAGATTGTTGACTCTTAGTTCGGTGTGCACAAAACGTGCTCACTCATACTAGTAAGTTTGAATTTAGTGTGTCAGATTTTTCAGGATCAAATAACATCAAAAAGAGATCCAAGAAAGATTCGTAAATATACAAATAAGGAAAGTAATAAAGGAAGATTGCATATACAAGCAAAAGAGAAAGATATTCAAAAAGAGTTCTCATTTAATTGGCCTCCAAGCAATCTATCAAGGCTGGACTTTTAGTAATATTTTCATGAGATATTTATTGTAAATGATTGATTAAAGATTGATTAGTTTATGGTAAGAAAACAAAGTGGATTCAAATTATACAGCCAAGACCGGTCGACCGTACATAATGTCGGTCGACCGTGTCACAGTCGACCGCAACCTGAGTTGCTTAAGATAGCGGTCGACCTTTCATCTCTCTACTTACGTCTGAGAGCTGAACGGTCGACCGCACATTTTTGATGGTCGACCGTAACCTGAGTTGTATACTATTTTGGAATGTATCGTTTCTATTTTTGATCGATACACTTCCTCTTCTATTTAATTGAACGAATCCACTATGTCTTCTTCGCCTAATCACTTCTGAGAAAATTTCTGAACTAATCTTTCATTTAATCAATCCGAGTGTGAGCGTTTATTTGGTTGTATTCTTCAGTCAAGATCATTAACGATCTTGAGTTTTCTTTTCATTTCTTTTCCACTTCGGTGAGATTGACGGGACTTGGATTAGAAGTCCTGTGGGTGTAATAGGTCTCTCGACCTGAATCCGAGAATCACTGTACAAGGGTTTTGAGTATAGTGGAATGCTTGTGACAGAGAATTGCTACAAGTAGGTGGTGTGGATGTAGACCTGGGGGCAAACCATATTATATCGCTGCGTCATCTGTGTTTGCTTTTCTTATCACTCTTGCTTTTACTTTACTTTATTTTATTGTTTTTTAATTCTGCACGATCACCCTATTCACCCCCCTATGGTGATTTAGATAATCGCCTTAAGGGACAGTTTAGAGATAATCATTTATCTCTATGTCCCGATATTTTTGAATAGGATGTAGAGTTTAAACTAGTTTCATGATAAGAGAGGCGGTTTAAACTGTCTCTTAGAGATAATCACGAATTTGAATTACTCTTTAAATATATGGGCTGGTTTGAAACGGGTTGCCACCAACGCTCAATAGGACAGATCCGTTTTCGCGTTACTGGCTTTGTAGAGAGACCCAGGTTCCTGTTTCAGACCCATTTGTAGGTGGAATTACTGTTTTACCCTTGAGTGCTTTAAGATTCGTGATCGGTTTGAACGGTCTCGATTTACTCCTATTTTTAGCCATATCACGAGCCCCCCACTCCCGAAGACTGACTTTAACAGCCTTTGGGGAGTAGTTTTCTTATTTTAATGGTGCACAAAATTTTATCGGAGTTCTTTAGAAGCTTCAGAATCACACACGGGGCTTAACAGTGTTTAATTGAGCTTGCCCTATACTCAGTTGTGTTTGTGGGGTCTTCTGGATTTTCCATTGATTTTTATAATTTTTTAATTTTTTCGAATCATTTATTCAATTTTGCGAAGTAACAATCTATTTTCAAAAAGTATCAATTAATCATTCTAATCAATAATTATTTTTCCAGGAGTTCAAAAATATTTTTCCTGAATTTATAATTATTTTTTAGAATTTTTAATTATTTTTCTTATTTTTTAAATAATTAATTTGATTTAATAATAAAAATAAAAGAATTAATCAATTAATTACTAACGTGGCGCAATCTGGAGCGTTGATCACATCATTGGCGCGATTCTCTGAACGATCAGACGACTGATCTGGCGTTTGTTGATGTGGCTCAATCTGGGCGGTCTGATCATAAGCCCGCATCGGGAGGGGGGTGTTTCCCCACTTTCATGCTCGGAGCCACGTTTGCTCGGAATTTGGTTCCGAGCGACATGGCACAATCTGAGTCATTCGATCTTGATCAAGCACGAATCTTCAGGTAATGTTTTTACCTATTTTCACGCTCAAAGCCACGTTTGCTCGGAATTTGGTTTCGAGTGACATGGCGCAATCTGAGCCATTTGATCGTGATCAAGTGCGAATCTAGAGGCAATGTTTTTTCCCATTTTCACTCTTGGAGCCACGGTTGCTCGGAATCTAGTTCCGAGCGACGTGGCGCAATTTGAGCCATTTGTTCTTGATCAAGCATGAATCATGAGGCGATGTTGTTTCCTCATTTCCACGCTCGCAGCCACGTTTGCTCGGGATTTGGTTCCGAGCGACGTAGCGCAATCTAAGCCATTTGATCTTGATCAAGCACGAATCTTGAGGTGATGTTTTCCCCGATTTTCACGTTCGGAGCCACGTTTACTCATATTTTGGTTTCGCGGGACGTGGCAACATCTGGGTCGTATGATCTTGATCAGGCGCGAATGTTGAGATGAATTTTTCCCCAATTTCACGTTTGGGGCCACGTTTGCTCGGATGTTGGTTTCGAGGGATGTGGCAACATCTGGGTTGTTTGATCTTGATCAGGCACGAATGTTGAGATGGAGTTTTCCCCCAATTTCACGTTCAGGGACACATTTTCTCGGATGTTAGTTCCGAGGGACGTGGCAACATCTGGGCCATTTGATCTTGATCAGGCGCGAATCATGAGGCGATGTTTTTTTCCCATTTCCACCCTCGGAGCCACATTTGCTCGGGATTTGGTTGCGAGCGACATGGCCTAATCTGAGTCGTTTGATCTTGATCTAGCACGAATCTTGAGGTGATGTTTTTCCCCATTTTCATGCTCAGAGCCACGTTCGCTCCGATTTTGGTTCCGAAGGACATGGCAACATCTGGGTCGTTTGATCTTGATCAGGCGTGAATGTTGAGATGGAGTTCTCCCCAATTTCACGTTTGGGGACACGTTTTGTTATGCCCCACTTCCCAAAAAGGAATATGGAATACGGATACGTGACAAAGTCCAGCGAATGGCTTTCACCATTCATAAGCTGTAGGGGTCTTTACAACAATACACAAGAATAAATGAGAAATAAGCAGGGAATAATCAACCATGCATGCATGAATAAATTTCTAAATCAACAGAATTTACTTGAAACAAAATACTTAATCTCAAATAAACCAGATCTGGAACAACAGGTAATAAGTTCTGGGACAAAAATGCCCAATACAAGATCCAAGTAGAAATAAATACAATTTATTGAAAACAGGAAATAACTCAAGCAGGAACTCTAGCCAAGCCTAGAACACTTGGTCACTTACTCATTCGGGCAACTGACCACCGAAATCTGCAAATGTGACAATTTGCAGGAAAAGAAAAAACAGGAAACAATACGCTCATTAGTGCAAGTTACAGACCGCATGTAGTGCATGCAACAAGTACGGAAAACAGATAAACAAAATGCAGAGTAGCAACAAGAAGCAAGTACTGAAATAAGCATAGAAGGAATGTGACAGCAAAATAGAGTAGCTAACTCTAAAACCAAGGAATAGAATCAAGTGACATGATTATATAGCATGGTACATGTAACATGTAACACGTATCAAGTATCATGCAAGCAAGTAAACAAGTGATAGGTGTCTGGCAGTATGTACAAGTAAACATGTAACACGTATCAAGTATCATGCAAGAAAGTAAATAAGTGATAGGTGTCTAGCAGTATGTACAAGTAAACATGTAACAGGAATATGCAAGTGATCAGGTATTCTCAAGTCATGTTTTTAATCCTATCTAGGTAGCACTTCATGCGTCCCAAATTTTACCACCTGGTTTCTACATTAAAACAAGTTGCATTTAGATTTCGTAGTGGATTGTATAGGGCCGTGCACTCAGGTATCAGGTAAACAGATAAATAGGATCATATATCATATAATCATATAACAGGTAATAAGATATCAAGTAGGACCTACGAGTCCCCTTCTGAGTAAACCTTCCTATAGGGAAGTATGTATCCAGGTAATCAGGTAAACAGGTAATCAGGATCATGTATCACGTAATCATGTAACATGTAGCAGGTGGAAAATACGGGCCCCCTTCCAAGTACACATTTCTATATTTTCCACTACTAGATCTTTTCCTTAATCCCGGCTTGATTACTTATCATTATTATTAAAGAATGCATATATGTGCACAAACAAGGCAAGAAAATTATGGCAAGGAACAAGTAACAAGCTCAAGTTGGATGGAAGACGTGATCGGGTGACAAACAACTTATAATAGTTAGGACAACGAGACTTTCAATTCTGGACAGCAAGACGTTGCTACACCAAATCTGAGATTCCCGTTGCCACAGAAATACAAATCTGGATCTGTTAGAACATCTAGAAACTAGACTCTCAGCCGAATCCAGCGCATATACACAAGTCACATAACAACTGCAGAAATAGGGCTCAAGACAGCGTTTTATACATAATTCATGTTCACTTAGAAATCAGAGAGTTTTATTCATAAGCATGAAAAAGGCATAAAAACACCATAATAAAATATAGAAGGTTTCTTAGCATGTCTAGTATCAGCATATAAAATTTCATAAATTCCATTACATATAGTGTAGTCAAATTAATTTGGAAAACAAAATGATGCAGCAAATTTATGAATCTGAAATTTTAGGCACGGCAGTACTAAAACAGTGATAAATCACAAAATACAATTCGAAATTCAAATCCGTTAAAAGGGTTGTAAAATAGACATACTAGGCTATATTTCATGTTCACAAAGTTCTAATCAAAAGTGAATGGAATCAGGTTGAAAATAGAGTTCTTTACTGAACATCATGTAGTTTGACATTTATATGATTAGTTTCACAAGTATGAAATAAGTTATAAAAAATCATTAAACAATTCCACAAAAATTAGGGGTTGATCCCAGTCATGTTTAGACATACCCAGAAAAATATTAAGTCCAAATTTTACTTTTAGCATCAGTTTTAAAATAATAGATAGTGTAATCTATATAATAAAACACAAAGAAAGCTATCAGGTGGCTCACATTCAATCTCTCCCAAAATCAATGGACCAGATCTACTCTCACAAAACATATTTTCCCGCCCAAAATTTCAAACTCCACAAATTCAAAAACCTACACACACTCTTTCTCTCTCCCCAAAATCAATACGTTCTCTCTCTCTCTCTCTCCCCGCTCTCTAATCTCTATTCCGCCCACTCTCTCTCCCCCCGCTCTCCCTCTCTCTCCCCGCTCTCCCCGAATCCCACTTCAGTCGAATCAAATTTATAGGGTTTCTTCGATCAAATTTATAGGGTTTCTAATCTCAATTATCAAATTTCCATGTCGCAGTCGATGCTGAGGGGCGGCGGCGGCGGGAGGACAACATGGTGGAGATCCGGAAGAGCTTTCCCTCTCTCTCCCCGCTCTCCCCTAATCCCGCCCAGATTCTCTCAAAAAAATCCCCCAACACTTCAGTCAATCTACCTTTTGGGCTTCTTCGATCAAATTTCTAGGGTTTCGAATCTCGATTCTCAAATTTCCAATCGCAGAGGGGAGGCGACGGCGGGAGGACAACATGGTGGAGATCCGGAAGAGCAAGAGGGAGGAGAACTTGCAGAAGAAGAGGAGGGAAGGGATGCAAGCTCAGGCCTTTCCTCTGTCGATTCACACTTCTGCCATTGAGAAGAAGGTGATTGATTGATTGGTAGATTTGGTAATTAGATCTGAGTGTTTGAGATTTGGATTTGGTAAATCTGATGTTTGGTTTTGTGGTTTTTTTTAGTTGGAGAGCTTGCGGCGATAGTAGCCGGGGTTTACTCGGATGATGGGAGCTTACAGCTCGAGGCGACGACGCAGTTCAGGAAATTGCTTTCGATAGGTGAGCTTTGGTATTGAGTTGGTTGAATTTCGTGTTAGTTGAATCAAATAGATTGAGGTAGTTGATATTTAGTAATTAACTGGCATGGATGTTCTCTGCAGTGATAAGACCGGGACTCTAACCCTTAACAAACTGAGCATTGATAAAAATCTTATTGAGGTGTTTGCAAGAGGCGTAGAAAAAGATCACGTGATGCTTTTGGCGGCTAGAGCATCAAGGACAGAGAATCAGGATGCTATTGATGTTGCCATGGTTGGAATGCTTGCTGATCCTAAAGAGGTAGAGTATCACATAGACCTTAATGATGATGTCTCAAAAATTGGGAATAAAGAAGGAAATCACGAATGCTTTATTTTTCATATGAATTCTGTAGGCAAGGGCCGGTATTCAGGAAGTGCACTTTCTCCCATTCAATCCAGTTGATAAGAGGACTGCTCTAACCTACATTGATTCTGATGGCAACTGGCATCGCGTGAGCAAAGGAGCTCCTGAACAGGTTTTATTTTATTTTATTTTATTGTTATAAATAGACTGCTCTGTATTGATCATTGTGCTCATTCCTTATTTTTGTTAAACAGATAGTAACCCTCTGCAACTGCAAGGAAGATGTTAGGAATAAGGTTCACAGTGTGATTGATATGTTTGCTGAACGTGGTCTTCGATCGCTGGCTGTTGGAAGACAGGTCAGGAATACTATTATTTTTTAATTTTCTATTTGATGATCAATATGTTCAAATCTCTATCATTTGAAGGCTTGATAAATCATATGTTCAGTAAATAACTCATTTTATTGGTTTCACAGGAAGTTCCTGAAAAGACAAAAGAAAGCCCTTGGGGCCCATGGCAGTTTGTCGGACTATTGCCTCTATTTGATCCTCCAAGGCATGACAGTGCCGAAACTGTCCGCAGGGCTCTCAACCTTGGTGTTAATGTCAAGATGATTACTGGTAATTAGCAGCAAAAATAATCTGCTAATGTTTAGTGAGAATTTTGGAATATTATATTAAATTATCTGTTTAATTTTCAGGTGATCAGCTCGCCATTGCTAAGGAGACAGGTCGACGCCTTGGAATGGGGATAAACATGTATCCTTCCTCTGCATTGCTTGGACAGTATATTATATGTTAGATCATATTAGATTACATTAGTAATTAACTGTGGGATGTACTGGGAATTAGGTCGTAGCTGGTGTCTAATTAATAAGTTGCTGAATAGCTGTGAATATAACATTTGATAGTTTTTAATTTTGATCTTGCAAATGATCTATCATCAAATGTTGCATGAAGAAAAGGATTTTCAGATCAGTTGAACTCTCTATGCTTTCTTTTTTTGATAGGGGAACTCTCTATGATTTCATGGATCAGGCCAATGGGGTATTATTTCGACTTCATCATGGGCCAGGTGAGATTTTTTGCAATTGTTTGTCAGCACTGTTTGTTAGGTATTATCATGTTTCAGATTTTGTTTACAGTATTTTGAGTGTAGAAATGTTTGCAGTATTTTGAGGTAATTTATCACCATTTTTATAAGGTAAATAGGTCTGCCCGTGGTTTACAGTACAACTCAGTTGTGTTTACAGTAGATGTCTTTTGTTTCTCTTTCTAAGTTTTCGCTAATTAACTGTAGGTTGATGATTTGTGATATGTTATGCAGGAACATTTACTCTATCGAATTTGGGTATGTTTGGAGTAGACAAATTTGATGCTATACTGCCTCCCGGACAGGTGGGGTTTTAAAACAATTGTTGATAACTGTGCTTTTTCGTGAACATCTTAATGACTATTCACTGTTCTAAAAGGGCGCTATAATGGCTGTGGGAGCATCAAAGCCCACTCCAATTGCTGGCAAGGATGGTTTCTTCACCGTGAAGAATAGAATGCTGGTAATTGATCATTTGCCTATTCATGTTATGCTTTTCATATCTGCATGCATAAAAGGGAAATTACATAATATCTGTTTAGGGTCATGATTCCAATTTCGGAGAACAATCCTTATGAAAGATTATACTTTATACTAATTTACAAAACTCAAGTTATTAAACACAGCTTCATTTTCGAAAACACAGTAAACACTTATACAAGTAACTGTCTAACTGAAACAATTTATTCTGAAGGTAATACTTGGGTTTCCTGTAAACTTTTGAACTTATAATTAACTTATGGCATAAAAGTTGGATGCCGGTGAACTACAAACCAAACAATAAGACGGCACACAGCTGAAATTACACCTCACAAATCTAAAACAACTATTCAGTGTTTATAACTCCGGTGACCAATTTATTTAGAACTCAATTAGTTACTGGAAATAAGTTTAAAATGAAAGCCACGAAAGAGAGATCTTCATTATAGCTAAAAGTTTAAATTAAGCAAGTTTAAAATTAAGATGTTTAAATTAAGCAATATTTTCTTAGACCTGCAACTTTGAATTATTATCTTTTATGCACACATTTTTTTTGAATTTTGCTATTTCAACGTTAACATTATTTTTAGCCAGAGCAGCTTATCCCCTACTGACCTTAATATTGCATGTCAACTTCATTAAATGCGCACAAACTACAGATCTTATTTTTAAAAACATTCTAACATACGGTAAGTTTAAAAATTAAAAAAAGGAAAACTACATGCTTCTTATTAATGTAAATTTATACTATGTAGACGATTAGATTACATGTCAACTTCATTAAAAACATTCTAAGAGGCTGCAAGTTTAAAATTAAAAAAGGTAAACTACTTGCTTCTTATTAAATTAAGTATCGTTAAGTATCTATTTTCTCCAACTTTATTGAATTCACATGAACATTGCTAGGGATTTGTAATATAAAGATGTTTCTATTAAGAGAATCATCGGCTTCGTTACTAAATGCTAGCATGCCAAACTAATCCACAATTTACAGATGGCAAACTGTGTGTGGATTGAATAAATGTAGAGTAATATGTACACTGTCTTGGACATTGGATATGACTTAAAGCAAATTAATTAGTATACCCAAAAATGAAGCATTTCTATGAGAACGAATACTTTGTGAGTGAACTTTTTCTTGCATTCTCCTACCTTTGTCCAAATTTCGCTTATTGATAAGAAGAAACATTAATGTGGTAGTATGGCATGTGAATGTGAACAAATAGATGACTGTTTTAGTCCATGCGAATATGTGATGATACCTATAATTTCAGACATGTGATGCAGATTTGAGTCCTCAAGATTCCACACTTATCGAATATCATTGAAATTAGGCCATTACCGAGCTTTACAGATGATGATCACCAAGATAATCATCACCAACGACGACATGCATTCTACATCTTCACCTGCCATGGGTTGCAGTTTGAATGCTCCAGTCTATCCAAAGTACAGGTACATACATATTACGTGATTGTAGTCGTTGTAGCTGCAATATGCAAGTGCAGTCACTGTTAAAATTAGTATTATGAGTTATTGGTGTCATGCATCTAGAAGTCATAAGAATACATTTAAGCTTAGTTGGTTAGGGGTTTAGATGGGGGCTGCGATGAGTTGGATTGAAATTGAAATTGTGCACACTATGAAGATAATCTTTTAGGAACCTGATGTGTGGAATTATGATACCTGAACTTAAAAGTGACTACATTGTCGTTGGTGGTGGTGGCGGCAAAACATTGACATTAAGCGTAGTGTTTGAATTTTAGGTGTCGGAATCACATTGTGAGTCTGAACCTTTGGACGACCATCTTTATTCTTTACACTTTAGAGTTTAACATAAAAAAGAGAAGGACTATTTCAGCTTCTGTTGTCAACTACAGTTTTCTCAAAATAATCCTCTATTACAAACCAATGTAAAAGAAAGAAAGTGTTTTTTCTAAAGTAATAAAAATAAATTGTTTACTGCTGCACAATTAAAAATAAGGTAGTGGATTATGTACATTTAGCTATTGTTACAGAGTACTCTCTGAATTTGAATTTGAAAAGATTATATATAGAGCATTGAGTTGCTAGAACTAGGAGTGGATGTGCAATTTCTGCTACTTACATAGACATTGTTTAGTCTTGGAGATGTGCCTGAGCTACCCTTGAGGAAACAAATTTGCATTATTTTTTCGGTTTAAAAAAAAAACTAAATGTAAGGATTATATATCGGATTAGTACTACTCTTTACCTAAAAAATCTACTTAGGAATCAGTATTTCGAATAGGAGTTTGATCATCTGGTTACGAAGGCCTCTAATATAATCTAACATCTAAAGTTTAGTTACCTTTTATGAAAGATTACCTCCCCGATTATTTGCTCAACATTCATTGATTTCCTAACCTGTATTTCTTCTAATTTTGACTTAAAATCCATTAAAAGTTGAGTTGAGTATTTTTATTTTACTTAACTCACTTTGATCTTCTTCCTTATCTACACAAATTCGTCAATTTTGTTTGATAGAAACTTAATTATGTATTTTTCTCGTTTGAAGTATATAGTTCAGCTGTTGAAGCATCTGTTACAGAGTAATTGTACTGGTTTATCAAACTAATATTATTCTGACTTGAAACACCTTTTGGCGTGTTATGTTGCCGAGTATGTTTTTCATATCTGATAGAGGAAATGAAGTAGTGGTGATTTAAATATATTTATCTACACTTTTAAGATCAATGTTTTTCTGGTTTCTAAGCCATTGTTACTGTTAGGTTTTGACTCTGTAGCGACAGTAGTTGAAGATGATGAACCTGCAAGTGTAGCTGTTGACGACAAGCTTAAACTGGAATACAAAAAGCAGGGAGTTCTCTCTGGTTTCAAAGTAGCATCAAGTTCTGACTACAATTTAGAAAGGTAGTAAAAACCCTTTATGAATCAAGTTGATGTCTGTTGTGGTTAATTTGATATTTAACAAGATAAAAGAGTTGTTGCATTATCTTTTTAATTTTTCTTTTGGTAAGTAGTGTCGGCAAAACATTGACATTAAGCGTAGTGTTTGAATTTTAGGTGTCGGAATCACATTGTGAGTCTGAACCTTTGGACGACCATCTTTATTCTTTACACTTTAGAGTTTAACATAAAATAGAGAAGGACTATTTCAGCTTCTGTTGTCAACTACAGTTTTCTCAAAATAATCCTCTATTACAAACCAATGTAAAAGAAAGAAAGTGTTTTTTCTAAAGTAATAAAAATAAATTGTTTACTGCTGCACAATTAAAAATAAGGTAGTGGATTATGTACATTTAGCTATTGTTACAGAGTACTCTCTGAATTTGAATTTGAAAAGATTATACATAGAGCATTGAGTTGCTAGAACTAGGAGTGGATGTGCAATTTCTGCTACTTACATAGACATTGTTTAGTCTTGGAGATGTGCCTGAGCTACCCTTGAGGAAACAAATTTGCATTATTTTTTCGGTTTAAAAAAAAACTAAATGTAAGGATTATATATCGGATTAGTACTACTCTTTACCTAAAAAATCTACTTAGGAATCAGTATTTCGAATAGGAGTTTGATCATCTGGTTACGAAGGCCTCTAATATAATCTAACATCTAAAGTTTAGTTACCTTTTATGAAAGATTACCTCCCCGATTATTTGCTCAACATTCATTGATTTCCTAACCTGTATTTCTTCTAATTTTGACTTAAAATCCATTAAAAGTTGAGTTGAGTATTTTTATTTTACTTAACTCACTTTGATCTTCTTCCTTATCTACACAAATTCGTCAATTTTGTTTGATAGAAACTTAATTATGTATTTTTTTCGTTTGAAGTATATAGTTCAGCTGTTGAAGCATCTGTTACAGAGTAATTATACTGGTTTATCAAACTAATATTATTCTGACTTGAAACACCTTTTGGCGTGTTATGTTGCCGAGTATGTTTTTCATATCTGATAGAGGAAATGAAGTAGTGGAGATTTAAATATATTTATCTACACTTTTAAGATCAATGTTTTTCTGGTTTCTAAGCCATTGTTACTGTTAGGTTTTGACTCTGTAGCGACAGTAGTTGAAGATGATGAACCTGCAAGTGTAGCTGTTGACGACAAGCTTAAACTGGAATACAAAAAGCAGGGAGTTCTCTCTGGTTTCAAAGTAGCATCAAGTTCTGACTACAATTTTGAAAGGTAGTAAAAACCCTTTATGAATCAAGTTGATGTCTGTTGTG
This sequence comes from Hemerocallis citrina, assembly GCA_017893485.1. NCBI lineage: Eukaryota > Viridiplantae > Streptophyta > Magnoliopsida > Asparagales > Asphodelaceae > Hemerocallis > Hemerocallis citrina. Next base: position 201,635,869 of record CM030358.1, read on the forward strand.
GTTAATTTGATATTTAACAAGATAAAAGAGTTGTTGCATTATCTTTTTAATTTTTCTTTTGGTAAGTAGTGTCGGGTGTCAGACGTGTGTGGTATCTTTAATTTTGCACTATGGTTGTCCATGACATTATTGTTGAGCTCACCCAAGTGGCTCATTAAATCCAAGCCCTGCTCAATTTCAATGAAGGAGATGGAGGGTTTAAATGAACTGAGACTTTCTACTAACTCTGCCATGATGTAGAGTATAGTGATGGAGTTAGCGAAGGGAAGTTGTACAAGGTGTTGAAGACACTCCAATAGAATTTAAATAAAATTGAGATGTGTGCCTACTTTTCTAATTGAATCCTATATATAGTGTTGTTTCTAATTGAATCCTACTTTTCTACTTTTCTAATAATCTAACTATGTAAAATTGAGATGTGTGCCTACTTTTCTACTTTTATAGGAGTTTGAGAAGTTCTGGTGGCGGTTATACCCTGTAGCTTTTTCTTTGTTGAAGGATCCACTATATGAGTTGTGGCAATGCACAAAACCTAGATGGATAGAAGGATTGATAACAAAGGAAGAGGTTGAAAATTCACTTAAAGGATATCCTGGATCATTTGTACTAAGGTTTCCAACATCACGCAGCTGGCCCCACCCAGATGCTGGCAGCCTGGTTGTAACATATGTTGGTGTTGATTCCACAATACATCATAAGCTCCTTTCTCTTGATCTTAGGTGTGTTCCTCTTCTCCAAGCTAATCTATTCTTCAGCTTAGGTTTGTTTAGGCGTGGGGCAATCAATGAAAAGAAACGAAGTAAGAATACTTTTACCTGCGAGGCATTTGCGAGCAATACATGAATCCAAGGTTTAAAAACTAGGCTTTAGTATCAATTCGGCCCCCTTTACTATTTCACTTTCACTGTTTCAGTCTTTGTTTTTGATTGAGTTTCATGTGATATTTATAACTATAATTCTTGAAGTTTAAATATGCTTGGATTGATGTATTAATTGGTGGAAAAAAAATATGTTTCTCCTAAGCTATTCCCTCAAAACCACCGGCTTAGCTTCCTTTTACACAATGAGTCTTGGTATTAAATCAATGTGTGTGATTCTTGCAGAATATTGTTAGCCCATAATCATATGCATCATGTTCAAAATGCTTGGTACACATCCTCTTGGATTAAGTGTCAGAGTTTGGGTTTAAAGGATAATCTTTGTAAGTTATATTTTGGCTCAGGTAGCTATAATACTGTCATCATTTACCAAAGCTTATTTATGCTGTTTATTGAATCCTAATTAAATAAAATTGAGCTTTGTTTATGCTGTTTATAAGCATTTTCAGCTATGTTTATGTTGTTTCCAGGCTTATTGAGCTCTGTTTATATTGTTCCTGAAAATTTTAATATATTTTTATGTTGCTACCATGCATTTTTATGTTGTTTCCAAGCATTTTGAGTTCTGTTGATGTTTTCATTGATAGCTTACTTTCATTTTGGGTGCTAATGGTAAGCTTTAATATGCAGATATGTTGGGTTCAAACCGTCGAGTTTGAAGGCAGTCTCTTTTGTACATCATCCTATCTGAAAGGTATTGGTTTGAGAATAAATTTTCCGGCATGGTCTTACTATTTATTTCTTTAATTATCATTGGTTTTGATTGATTCTTAAAAAACTCTTATTGTTTGTGTAGGCTCATTGTTTTGTCACATATTGAAGACTCGAAGCTTTGTGTTTGATCCCTATTATAACAACCCTGTAAAAAAAAAATTATAGTAGGGTTGGTTGTATATTTTGTTCCCTTAAGTTATGTACAATAAGTAAATCTGTGTAATATTTAGGATTTTGGGAGATGATGTAAGTAACTGTATATAATGATGATATAATATAGTTATGTTAATACCCGTACCCGTAATTTTGTGGAGTATTGGGTTCTGTGTTTGGTTTTTTTAAAGGTTTTTCGAAGGTTTTTCAAAAAATCTATTACATTTTCAAACGAATATTTGGTTTTTATTTTGTATCTTGCATTATATTTTGATTTTTTTTCCCAGAGCCTTATATATATGATGCCTGTGTAATGTTGCTTGGTTTCGCTTGGGGAGGATTGATATTTATTGCCTGTGATGTCATATTTTTAATTGTTAGCAGAATTCCGTAAGGAATTACTGCAAAAGGGCTAATATTTTAGGGGAGATTTTGTCAAAATTTTTACCAATTTTTCTAAAATCTATTATGTTTTCAAACTATATCTTGGTTTTTATTTTGTATCTTAGTTATATGAAGATTTTTTCTTCCCAGAGTCCTATATATATGATGATGTGTGTGATGTTGCTTGGATTGGCCTGGGGAGGATTTATATTTCTTGCCTGTAATGTTAAATTTTTAATTGTGAGCAGAATTTCGTAAGGAATGACAGTAAAATGGCTAATATTTTAAGGAAGGTTCTGTCGAATTTTTTACAAAATTTCCTTAAAATCTTTTATGATTCCAAATGATATCTTGGTCTTTTATTTTATATCTTTAGTAATATGAAGTTTTTTTTTCCAAAGCCTTATATATATGATGCATGTGTGATGTGGCTTGGATTGGGCTGTGAAGGATTCAATTTGACTGTCTGTAATGTTAATTTTTTAATTTGGAGCAGAATTCCATAAGGATTTACTCTAAAAGGAATAATATTTCAGGAGAGATTCCGTCGAAATTTTTACTACAATCCTGCCTGTAAAATTTTAAATAAGACTGTCGAAATTTTTACTAAACAACTTAGTAATTAATTAATCATTCTTCACGATAACGTGCCGTAGGAAACAATTTAAATGCGCCTTATTAGAAAACTATTAGGAAGCAATATAATTTCAGAGGAGGCCTGTATAGAGTAGATGATTGTATTAGAAAGGTGGTTGTATTTGTTTACAATCATTTTTTTTTCCTGTCCTGGTGCATTTTTTTAATTGATGTTCTCACATCTCCTGATAAAAATTTAGCTTTTTTAAGAATTGGAAAAGTCAATATTGACATATTTAAGGGCAATAAAGTTAAATCCCTAAAAAAACTAAAACATTTTAACGAATAATTGTTAAAGAGGTAGAAGGAGGTGTATTTAGCTTTTTTTTCTTAGCATGTACAATTCATAAATTTATATGCAGTTCAACCGCCAAATAACTCCAACTAAATTTATATACAGTTCCGAATACGTGCCGTAGGCACGTGCCACGGGCATACCTAGTGATCTTATAATTTAGAATCTGGAAATTACGATACAGCTGTAGTAAAACAACAATAACTCACACAATCAAACATCGAAATTGAGATCCGTCAAAAGTTTTGAAAAATAGACATCGAGGCCTACGAATCATATTCACAAAATAATTCATTTTACTTAACAGGGTCTAAATTGTTGTACTAAATCAGAGAAGCAGCAAAAATGAAATTCACTCATGCATTTAATCAAACAATTCATCAACAATAGATCTAAATTAGAGCATGATGTAAAACATGATATATTAGATATCTACATCAACATGGCATGGGTATTAGAAAATTCACAACGAGATAACACATCTAGTACATCAATCATGTAACAAAATACACAACATACCAGAGGTTGTAATATCCTGGACGGATATTATATTTATATAATTATTATTTTTAAAGTTAAAATATTTTGATAGAAATTACTTGGTTTTTCTAATAAAAAGTTATATATATACTAGTAAATATATACAGGTATTGTATCAGTGTTGTGCACTTGTACAAAATCCTGAAAAATGTATTTTTGAGAAAATATCTGGAAAATTCCGGGCAAATATTAAAATTATTATTTTATTATTATTTTATTTTTATTTTCAAAAATGATATATATTTGGTGGGTATCACCCGATTTTGTTAATAAATATTATCTACGTATATACTAGTCTGTATATATCTATTTTGTATCAAATTGATACTGGAATCTTCCGAGCCGGTAATAAAATTATTTTATTTTTATTTCTCGGAACTAAAATATTTTTGGTAGAGATTATTCGTTTTAACAGATAAAAATTATCTGTATATACAGGTATCTATACGTGTATGAATTGTATAGATTTCATATGTTTGTACGAAACCGTGTAGTACGTGATTTGGCAAAAATATATTTTATTTTTGATCAATCTTGATTAGATGAAGGGTTAGGATTGGATTAGGGTTTGATTGCAATTTAATTTGCAAACAAAATTCCAATTGATTAGCCATAAGAACAAATGACACTTGGCTTTCATTCTCACCACAAAACCCTTCACTTTCTCCTATAAAAACACCCCCAACCCCTCCCCCTTTCCCCTTGGCCAGCCTCAACACAAAAGGGCAAGAAACCCTCTCACTTTTTGTGTATTTCTATCCCCTTCTCATCTCATTCCTTAGCTCCTTCCTTACTAGTTTTTATTTTTAGAAAAAAAAAATTGAGAAAGAAAGAAAAGACAGAGAGAATCAAAAGAAAAGAGGGGTTGATTTCATGGGTTTCATTTCTTTATGAGGTGTTCTTGAGAAAGATCAAGAACAAGGAGCAAGAAGGAGAAGGTAAGGCTAGTTCTTCCTACACTTTGTTAGGTGAGGGTTCTCAACTTCTATCTTTGTTTGTTTGTTTTGATTATTGTTGTATGTTGTTGTATTGGGTTAATTTCATGTGTATATGGACTAGAATAAAGCGCATGCAAAAATTTAAGTGGTAGAACACAAAATAGAACCATAAAGATTCAATTTTTGTTGTTTTAGTGTTAGAATTGTTTAACTATGTTAAAAGATGAATTTTGACCCAAAATTTATTTTAGAGGTTCTTAGGGGTGTTATTACCATGCTCAATTTTTTGTGGATTTTTTGAAGTTGTTATGATGGGTGAAACAAACGTTTCCCCCTGTAACGCCCCGAATTCCAAATAAGAACGAATTCGAGATTTTACAGGATCTTTACACTTCACTTCGTACAATTTTACAAAGAATTTTAAACTTTTCAACATACATCAGAGTTCTTTACAATTTGTTTACACAGCGGAAGATACAACAATGTAAATAAAATATAACTTGTACAACATTATCAATCTAATTAATGAACAGCATCATAACATCGTTACTTCTTCATGAAAAGGTCCATTACCTGCATAATAAGCTGTGGGCACGTCAGTCACTTACAACTGACGAAAATGTTATTCTCGGCCATCCTCTCTATGCCGTACACATAACGGTTTCACTACTTTAACAAACCACAATTTTGAATGAACAATAAAGTGTCAAAAGTGATTATTATAAACATGTAAGTGTATGCGATGCCTTAATGCCTAATGCACACATTTTATACTAGGATGACACTAATGCATACTTATTCGGATTCTATGCATCCCATACTCCATAGGTCCGAGGGCAAGCACCTACGTACTCCACAATAAAGGGTTCGATCCCTCGCCATGACAAACTACCCAGTAATAAATCAAGGTTAAGACGTTCCACGAGTATGGATCCCAGTCCCGGAGAACTGCCACAGCAAGACCCCTGCCCGAATGTTATACAGACACCTCGTCGTGCGAACTTCCCATATTTTTCGTGCGAACTTCCCGTATCAATTCACATTCTCCACAAAAGTGTTTGTTTACACAAGGGAAATTTTATAACTTGTTACATATTTTTCCTTCCTTTCAAAATAAGGATCTTTTACTCAAGGATACTTTTGGAGTCAAAAACTCATTTACTATTTCAAATCTCATTTTTACTTTCTCAAAATATGTCGAAAAATTTCATAACTATCTCTAATAATTTGCATTTTATTTTATAAGAATAATAGGAGTTTATTCTCAAACTTATTCACCTTTAAAAACTCACATATATAACAAAACCCAAAAAAAATATCAAAAAGGAGGCCATAAGTTTCAAACCCTGAACCTCAGCCGAGACAACAGCAAGAGCCCAAGCCCAGACCCACTAGCCATTAAGTCCGTTTGGACTTTGTGTCATAAACTGTAACCGAAACCCCAAATATCCACTCCCAGTATTCGGATTTAATTAAATGAATCAAAAATGAATGTCATTATCAAGTTTCAAACCCAAGATCTCTTACAAACAGTGCCCTGTGGTGCACTAGCTAACCAGTAAGTCCAAGTGTGATTATTGATTAGGAGTTGTACCGATATAATTTTGTTCATACTGTTCAGTAATTGGTTCTTTTTCGCAAAACTCGTTTATCCAAAGATCCAATCTTTCAGGATATTGAATAAACTTCTCTTTTGGACTGAGATGAATCTTAAAATAGCAACCAACAAGTTCAAACTTATTTTAAAAATATATTCCCATTTTCAAATAGTTTTTCTTTTCTTTTTACATACAAATTTAAATTTTTCTCAAAACTTGAATTTAAGACTCATATTCATTAAAATTAGTTTATGTACTCCATTCTACTAATTAAATTTTTGTAATAAAACCAAGCATGTCTCTTAATCAACCACGAATATCTCAAAGAAATTCTTTTATGCAAATTTGTATTTTCGACATAAGTCAACATATTTCATGGCAATAACTAAAATTTATTTTTCTTTCTTTCTTCTTTCTTAATCATCATGACTCTAAAGCATATATTGAATATAACATTCTTCAACAATTTCCCATACAAATTACACATTCGACATGTATAAATTTACAAGCATTCTAACATGATTCATAGTATCACTTTTTTAGTCAAAATCTTCTTTTTAATTAACATGGTAGTATTACCTTTCTTTCTTGCATTAGTACACATCCATTGCCGCGATGGGAAGCATCGTTGTAGACATCATACTCGACTCCTGCTCTTGGCAAAGCCAAAATGGGAGCGGTAGTTAATCTTCCTTTCAAATCTTGAAAGCTCGCTTCACACTACTCCGACCATTTGAAACTCGCGTTCTTCTTTGTAAGTCCTGTGAGTGGCACAGCTATCTGAGCGTAGCCCTGAATAAACCTTCTGTAGTATCCAATTAAACCCAAAAAGCTCCTGATCTCTTTCACTGTGGTCAGTCTTGGCCAATCTTTTACTGCTTCAATCTTCTGCGGATCAGTAACCACTCCCTCCTTAGAAAGGATGTGACCCAAGAAGGCGACTTCGGTTTTCCAGAAGTCACATTTGGACAGCTTCGCATACAATTGGTGCTCTTGTGGCTTCTTCAGAACCTCTGCTAGGTGCTCGGCATGCTCCTCCTCTGACTTGGAATAGACCAATATGTCGTCGATGAATACAACGACAAAAACCGATGAATGGCCACAGAACCATGTTCATCATGTCCATGAAAATTGCCAGTGCATTGGTGACTCCAAATGGCAAGACTAGAAACTTATAGTGACCATGCCTGGTTCGGAAAGTTGTCTTGTGCACATCTTCTTCTTTTACTCGGACTTGGTGATATCCTGACCGCAAGTCTATCTTGGAGAAAATAGCTGCTCCTTGCAGATGGTCGAACAGATCATCGATTCGAGGAATAGGATACTTGTTCTGTACTGTAACCTTGTTCAACTCTCTGTAGTCGATACACATCCTCATTGATCCATCCTTCTTCACCAAAAGAACTGGGGCTCCCAAAGGTGATGCACTGGGCCTGATGAATCCTTTGCTTAACAGCTCTTCAATCTGCTTCTTAATTTCATCTTGTTCAACCGGTGCCATTTTGTATGGTGCCTTGGAAATAGGTGCACTCCCTGAATGAACAGTAATGCTGAACTCTACATCTCAATGAGGGGGAAGCCCTGGTAGATCATCAAGAAACACTGCTGGAAAATCTCGAACCACTGGAATCTGTCTCACTTCTTCTGGAACTTTCTGCTCTGACAAAGCTGCTACCAACTGCTTACACTTCCTTTTTCCTTGAAATGTAACTGCTGGTGCTCCTGGAGCCTTCACCACAATTTCTTTGATCTTGCATTCAATAGTGGCACTGTAAACTGACATCCAGTCTATGCTAATAATGATGTCGACTCCCAAAACTGCCAACTTAATGAAGTCGATGCCAAAGAGCCTACCTCCGATTTTAAGATCACACCCTTCATAATATCGGTTGGTAGTCAAGTTTTCTCCTGACAGAGTAGCCACGGATAGAACTTTGCTAGGAAAAATTTTAGGATCGCCTCCAAATCATTTTGCAAATGAGGGTGACACAAATGTGTGCGATGATCCCGTATCAAACAAAACTGATGCTTTTATTCCATTTATTTGAATGTCTCCTGTTATATAAGAGTACTCTCACTACATAACATTTATTACATAAGTGAAAAAAGCAACAAAACAACTAGGCTTCATCTCCCATACCCGTGATGACGTTGTCTACATCATCAGCATCTGCCTCGGTCAAAGCGAACACTCGCCCTTGCTGGAACTGCTTCTGCCCTGGATTAGTCTGCTGCTGACTCGGCCCTTCCCGCTACAACTGAGAGCAAAATGGCTTGATGTGGCCTTCCTTACCACAAAGGTAACACGTCCTGCCCATCTGTGACTTTGTGCACCTAGAAGACCAGTGACCCGTTTCTCCACATTTGGAACAGGTGGGTACTCTGCCAGTCACTGCAACAGCATTTTCTCCGGTTGGTTTGAAACGCTGTGCTGGGGGCTGTCCCCTGAAATTGTTCGGCACCGCAGGCCTCTTGCCCATGCTCCAATTGTTCCGCTTTACCTGTACTGTCTGGAATTGGTTCATATCTGACTCAGTAGCGGCAACCCTTCTGACCAGCTTCTCAAATCTGCAGATACCTAGGGGTATCATCTGGGACCTCAAACTTGGCCTCAACCCTTGCTTAAATTTCCGTACTTTCTTGGCTTCATCCTGTACCATTTCAAGTGCGTACCTTGAAAGTTGGTTGAACTTGGTTTCATATTCCCGCACAGACATACCGCCCTGCTACAAGCCCAGAAATTTCATAGCCTTCTTCTCCTGAACGTCCAATGGAAAGTAGTGACTCCTGAATTCGTCAAGAAACTCCTCCCAAGTAAGTTTTACATTGCCCAAGGTCTTTTTTAGCGATTGCCACCAAACACCTGCATCCTTCTCTAGCTGGATGGTGGCCAATTTCACCTTTCTGGCCTCTGGGGTTTCTAGTACTTCAAAGACTATCTCGATCTGTCTGATCCAATTGTCAGCTGCGTCTGGATTTGCCTGCCCTTCAAACACAGGTGGCTTCATTCTTTTGAACAATTCAACCAGCCTGATTGCCTCGGGAACATGCACTGCTGGCCCTGGTCCCCTATTTCCAGCGATGTTTGCGGCAATAGCATTTAAGGTTGATATACCCGAGCTAGTTCGGTCTCTAAATCTAGCCCATTTTCACCGTTATGCTCTTCGCCGTTCATGATCCTTTGTGCCATTTCTGGGTCATAAAATTCATCATTAATCATCATAATTAACAGAAATAACATCGCTTCAACAAAATTTAATCATTCCAAAATTAAACTTTTTTACATTCAGAAAAAAAACTTTGTTCCAATACATCCATTACAAAAGACATCCTAGATTCTACGGTTTCTCTTGGCTTCTCTGAGCTCTTCCCGTAGTTTCTGAATTTCTTTCCTCATATCTTCACAGCTCTGTTATCGCTCTTGCTTGTCCCAGCGAGTGAGGTGGTCTAACTTGGCAAAGTGTCGATCATTCATGTGTTGGACCTTCTCGAGCTCGCACTCTTGAAAGCTCAGCTCCTGAATGCACTCCTTGTCTTTTGCCCGTTGTGATTCCAATTGGTTTACTCTCCACTTTTGAGCATCCAATTCTCGTCGAAGAGAAGCAACAATATTATTCGAGTCATTTGGAATGAGTTCTTCGTCTGAGGATTCTTCGGGAAGATCGGGCGGAGGTGGAGTAATCTCCCTGGACTCGGGGAATTCCTTTTCTATCTCCACTGGTTCTTTTTCTTCCTCTTCTAATTCTTATTCTATTGGTTCTTCCTCTTCATCCTTGAAGGGGATAAACCAATGCACCTCATTCTTGGGATCATGCTGATTGGCCATCTTATAGAAAAAAAGAGCACTACAAAAGTTGATGGATTTACCGGCGTATATTCCCTGGCATTTTACCAATCGCGCCGGGATAGGATAAGCCCAGGATTGGGTTGCAAAATCGTATAGTTATACACCGGCGGTCTGTACAAAACGCCGGTGAATTATAATATTCACCGGCATTTTAAAAAAAAATTCCGGTGAATAGAAAGCGATAATGTGCCTTCGCAATTCCTCTCCCATTCACCGGCATTTATTAATAAAAATGCTGGTGAATTTACTGGAATAAATCCCCATTCCTTCCCCGAAACCCTTTCATTTCATTTGATTTTATTTTTCCCAAACCCTAAATTCTTTGTGCCTCCTTTCGCCGTCGCCAGTGGGTCTCCTTTCGCGCGACGTCGGGGCCTCATCGCAAGTACTCTCTCTCTTTCTCTCTCTCTCTCTCTCTCTTTCTCTTTCTCTATCTACTTCTTGATTTCATTGTGATGCGGTGGCGATTTGGGGGTTAGGTCTCCGCCGTCACCACTGGGTCGCGATTGTGAGGCGGGGTCTCCTTTCGATGTTGGGATTGTCGTTATTATTTGGGGGTTAGGGATTGTTTTCGACTAGTGATGGAAATTTTGATGTTGAAATTGTGTAGGGTTTTCAGTTGAGGTATTTGGTTAATTGTTGTTGCTGTTTTCAGTTGATGTTGAAATTGTGTAGGGTTAGGGATTGTCATTTGTATCAAGTGTTAATGATGATTGTGGGGTAGTTAATTGCTGATTGTTGGATTTTGATATGAGGGGTTTATTTTAGTAATTGGAGACCTTGATTTTGATATGAGGGATTTATTTATGTAGTTGGTTACGATTTAAATGTGGCGGTGAGGATGACTTTGGAATGGATTGATGTTGGGATAGGTAGGTTGGAGATGGGTTTGGAGATGACTTTGGAATCAATTATAGTATGTTACTTTCACTTGGATAAGGAGATGGGTTTGGAGATGGGTTCCGAAGTTGTATTGATGGTTAAGGGTTTAGTACTTATATTCTAATAATACCTTGAACTTAAAAAAGTATGGTCGAGATCAGTTAATGCTTTGTGGGTTGGTTGTCTATAGCTTGCACAACTTCGACTCTCTAGTTTCAGTAGCCGGGATTAGCATGTGATTTTGCTCTAGCAAGAACACTCTTCTGAATTTGCACACTAAGATTTTTTGAGGAGCGACTAGTGATGGAAATTTTTTATCTAAACTTTATATACAATTATATCATAATGTCTACATGAGTATCAGTTTCTAGCGTAATGTTCATGCTTGTTGCTTGGGTTTGAAAATGAGATTGTTCTTTGTTGTATGGTTTTAAGTGATGATGAGATGGATTATGTAACTGAAGTTGCATACTATGATTTACAGAGGAGTGACTAGTGATGAAATAATCCTGTTTGAACTTATATTGTGATTTCAATTGACAGTTATTTCACGAGTACTATAAAAGTATAAGTTTCATTTCAGTTAGTAGAAATTTTGCCTGCATTTGGCAGTGAAAGTATTCTTTTTCACTCTTTGTAATTCAATAATGAGATGAGATGGATCATGTATCTGAAGTTGCACGCTATGAATTTTTGAGGAGCGAATAGTGATGGAAATTTTTTATCTAAACTTTATATACAATTATATCATGATGTCTACATGAGTATCAGTTTCTAACGTAATGTTCATGCTTGTTGCTTGGGTTTGAAAATGAGATAGTTCTTTGCCGTATGGTTTTAAGTGCTGATGAGATGGATTATGTAACTGAAGTTGCATACTATGATTTACAGAGGAGTGACTAGTGATGAAATAATCCTGTTTGAACTTATGTTGTGATTTCAATTGACAGTTATTTCAGGAGTATTATAAAAGTATAAGTTTCATTTAAGTTAGTAAAAATTTTGCCTGCATTTGGCAGTGAAAGTATTCTTTTTCACTCTTTTTAATTCAATAATGAGATGAGATGGATCATGTATCTGAAGTTGCACACTATGATTTTTTGAGGAGCGACTAGTGATGGAAATTTTTTATCTAAACTTTATATACAATTATATCATGATGTCTACATGAGTATCAGTTTCTAACGTAATGTTCATGCTTGTTGCTTGGGTTTGAAAATGAGATTGTTCTTTGCCGTGTGGTTTTAAGTGATGATGAGATGGATTATGTAACTGAAGTTGTATACTATGATTTACAGAGGAGTGATTAGTGATGAAATAATCCTGTTTGAACTTATGTTGTGATTTCAATTGATAGTTATTTCACGAGTATTATAAAAGTATAAGTTTAATTTCAGTTAGTAGAAATTTTGCCTGCATTTGGCAGTGAAAGTATTCTTTTTCACTCTTTGTAATTCAATAATTTGAACTCTATATTCTGGTTTTGATTGTAAGAGTGCTGCATCATTTTATATTAAAAAATATATTTTTTTTAAATTTATATACCTACACCGGCGCTTGTAAAAATGCCGGTGTAGAATGAATATCAGGGAGAAGAGGGCAGTCTTCAGTACGCCTTACACCGGCGCTTTTGCGACCGCTGGTGAATCTTACGGATTTACCGGCATTTGTAAAAACTCCGGTGTAGACCCCCCTTATACTGCGATGCCTGATTCGGCGGCATTAGCACCGGCGATTTTAAAAACGCCGGTGAATTATTCATCGGCATTTTAAAATGCTGGTGAATTATTCACCAGCATTTTAAAATGCCGATGAATATCGAAAAAAATGCCGGTCTATCCGTTGTGTTTTGTAGTGAAGGAGAAAATATCATCTCATAGAGCAACACAAATATAAGTTTAAATCTCTATATGTTGAAACTCACACTCTAATGTCCACTCTAGGGTGTCGTTCCATATAAATTTGTACTACTTGCAAAGCGTGGCTCTGATACCATCTGTAACGCCCCGAATTCTAAATAAGACCGAATTCGAGATTTCACGGGATCTTTACACTTCACTTCATATAATTTTATAAGGGATTTTAAACTTTTTCAACATACATCAGAGTTCTTTACAATTTGTTTACACAGCGGAAGATACAACAACGAAAATAAAATACAAGTTGTAGAACTTTATCAATGTAATTAATTAACAGCATCATAACATCTTTACTTCTTCATGAAAAGATGCATTACCTGCATAATAAGCTGTGGGCACGTCAGTCACTTACAACTGACGAAAATGCTATACTCGGTCATCCACTTTATGACCAACATGTAACGATCTCACTACTTTAATTCTAAACATGTAAGTGTATGCGATGCCTTAATGGCTAAGGCACCTACGTACTCCACAATTGCAACACCCCTGCCCCTAGCTCAGACAATTTATACAATTTATAAGATAAATTAGATACTATGTAATACAACTGCCCACCACAGGCTGCCTCTCAAAAGGTGGTTAACCAAATTGGTGTCTCTTGATCATAGACTATGATATTTATATATTATTTAATTACTATTCAATCCCGATATGGGACATTGTTTGAATCATTTCACTCTCTCTTCTCCTGCACAAGGTGTCACGTGGGCCCCAGTCTCTCCCATGCCACGTCATCTTCAGTGACGTCACACAGGGAGGCAACAACATGCTACATTTGCTGTTTTTAATCAACGTGCCCCCCACCCTAAACACTATTCCATTTTTCCAAATCATTTACAAATAAAGCCATGCAAATCCATGCACCATTCATGGAAATTTTTCCCAAAACGACCCATTTTTTGAAAGTTTTTCCCAAAATGCCCTACTTTTTTTAATTCCCAAAATACCCCACTCGGTCTTTGAAAGACCGAGTCTAGTTGAAAGACGCGCGGTCTTTCAAAGACCGATTCTTGCTCTTAACTTTGATGTTTTAATTGCGCAGATCTCCTTTCCAAGACCGAGTCTAGTTATCTATGAAATTTTTTTCACAAGGATTGAAGACTCGGTCTTTCAAAGACCGAGTCTAGTTATATTTAAAACGGTCTTTCAAAAACCGACTGTGATGTTCACTCATTTCCAGAGAGCAGCTTCGCCTCTGGAATAGATTAAACTCAAGACTCGGTCTTTCAAAGACCGCTGTCATTTTAATTAGACTCTTGCGCCTGCAAGATATATTTTGCAATCAGCATCAAAGACTGAGTCTAGTTAAAATGACAGCGGTCTTTAAAAAACCGAGTCTTGAAGCTGATTGATATAATTTGATTGTATGCTTCTTCGAAGGTACCTAACAACCTCTCAATTGCTTTTTGTTTTGCTTTCCAAGCTTTCTTATATAAAATCTGATAATTATATTTTATTTTCACAATCTCAATAATTGCCCGCGGTGATAAACCAATATCCTTCTTCACCACACCCACAATCAAATTACTAACAAGCTGAACATCAATTTTACAGTGGTCTTGATTCAACGTGGGATTCGTACAAGTATGAGGCCCAACTATCTTCTTTACCACAAAATTTCTCCCCCCTTTTGGAACAATAGCTCGTAATCTCCAAGGGCATCCACCATCACTTACTCCTGGGGGACCTTGTACGATCTCCTCAATTGTACGTTTTCTAGGTGCCATTTTGCATTTAACAGTGTACAGTGATGGTGTTGTTTTCAATGTAACAAATTCACGATGTTTCTTGATAGAATACACCTTCACAGCTTGCTGAATGGACTCTTTACTTACAAACTCCTGTCCAACGTAAAATTCGTCTACATTGGATGAACCAGAAGACTCTTGTGGAAATGGGGTACTCTAGCACCTTGAGCCATCTCCTCCGTAACATGAACGTTAACATTAGCATAGCTATCAGTAGCTCTCACTTCGTTAGAACTGTTGTTCGTAGGATTTACATTTGCAACATCATTATATTCTTCTCCATCATCATTTTCTACACCTTCATCATCGTCTGTTTCTTCCTCTTCTTCATCATCGTCTAATAAGCTATTGTTAACCACTGCATTTTGAAAGAGTTCAAATACACTGTCATTTGGAACATAGTCAGGAACCAGACTAGGTTGGCGTGGCAACTCAACATCTGTAGAATCCGGGTTTCTTGTATTTGTAAAGGTGTTTTCTTGTGAGGACGGTTGATTTGGTTGTGAAGATTGAGCGGGGTTAGACCTCAACTGCTGTGTGGGTACTACCCTTATGAAGCTTGAACTGGGAATATCATGTAGCTGAGCATTCAAAATTTGAATTTGCTGAATATATAACTCTAATACAGACCAAGCACAATTGGGATCAAATGTCCTAGCAATCATTGACTTCAGCGCATTATCAGTAGATACGGGCACTGTCATAAAATATTGACCATCTCCTCTACCTGCTGCGTATCGAGCTAAAATTTTCATCTTCCATTGATTCCTTTCCCAATTAGTAACTTCATAAATTTTCTCAACTACTTCTGCAAATGTAATGGTACGAGGTACCCAAACTATTTCCGGATCCAACACACTATAGCAACTACCAATCTTTGGATCACGAATTATTTCACCACCAAAGTATAACCAAATAGGAATCTCAAGATCCATACCTATGTATATTTATACGAACATGCGAGTTATTATCTAACCACAAACAAAATCTATAAAAAAAATGTAGAAAATTAAGCAAAAATTCAAATTTAGCAAAAATAGTTGAAGCGAAGGCCAATATTCATCATACCTTCACAAGCTTCAAGGATAGAGCCATAGATATTTGGGTAAAATAGTTGAAGTTGCTATCCTCTTCAAAGTTAGCAAAAATCCAAAATATGGATCTTTCAAAAGATGGGTTTAGGGTTTTTATAGTGGAAGGTAAGAGGGTTAGGAA
This sequence comes from Hemerocallis citrina, assembly GCA_017893485.1. NCBI lineage: Eukaryota > Viridiplantae > Streptophyta > Magnoliopsida > Asparagales > Asphodelaceae > Hemerocallis > Hemerocallis citrina. Next base: position 201,651,619 of record CM030358.1, read on the forward strand.
AGAATTGGTAAATATATTTAGATTGAGATGAGATTTTGTGGGTAGGAGGTCGTCCTAGATTTAGGAAGATGGGTTAGAGAAATAGAATAGGTTAAAGTAGAGAGAGAAGAAGAAGAAGAAAGGAGATCTGTGCGTATTAAAATCCCCAAAGTACAAGACTCGGTCTTTGAAAGACCGAGTCTAGTTAAAAGATGTGCGGTCTTTCAAAGACCGAGTCTTTCTCTTTGATTTTTCGAAGTGCAAGACTCGGTCTTTGAAAGACCGCGCGTCTTTTAACTAGACACGGTTTAAAGACCGAGTGGGGTGTTTTGGGAATTAAAAAAAAGTAGGGCGTTTTGGGAAAAACTTTCAAAAAATGAGTCGTTTTGGGAAAAAATTCCCATTCATGTATATAACATAAACAGTCAACCTTTATATTATTTTTCAACATATATATTATTTTATATACTATTATACTATATTGAAAACTACGGGGTGTTACAACAATAAAGGGTTCGATCCATCGCCATGACAAACTACCCAGTAATAAATCAAGGTTGATGCGTTCCAAGAGTATGGATCCCAGTCCCGAAGAACCACCGCAGCAAGACCCCCGCCCGACTGTTATACAGACTTCTCGTCGTGCGAACTTCCCGTAAGTGCCCCTCTAACCCCGGTATATGTATATACTTTGGAGAACGGAAAACTATCTGCCCGACTATGCATAGTTTCGGATTTAAATAAAAACTCGTCTCCCACGAGACAACCACAGTCCCGGAGTACACCACCCGACTGGGTCTATAGTCCCGGTCAACCGTCGCAGCAAGACCACCGCCCAACTATATAGAGAGCCCCACTTACGTTTGCCCAAGGTTTACCACATCTTCACTTATGTGCCTACTTCTTAAGTTCAAGATATGAATAATTTATCATACATAGAATTAGTTTTTACCTCCTACCGAACTTAGTCACAAATATACGAGATAGCTCCATGGCCATATCTCAAAATTATATCTCAAATCTTTATTTCAATAGTGCCGGTACCCGAGGTCTTACTAACTTTAAGTCACAATTTTTCATGTACAAGAAATTATGGGTATGCACACCCTTCAATAAACATGCCTTAAACTTAGATATTCTTATCTTCAACTTATTCATAAAATAGATCCATGTCTTATTTTAGCATGTATTCATGATTCACTTATGCAATTACAATTCTAAAATAGAACAATAATTCATTTCTTGGACAAAAGATTCATCTTTATAAATTCTATTAGCAATTTAAGAAATTCATATCTTAATTCACATTCTCCACAAAAGTGTTTGTTTACACAAGGGAAATTTTATAACTTGTTACATATTTTTCCTTCCTTTCAAAATAAGGATCTTTTACTCAATGATACTTTTGGAGTCAAAAACTCATTTACTATTTCAAATCTCATTTTTACTTTTTCAAAATATGCAAGAAAAATTTCATAACTATCTCTAATAATTTCCATTTTATTTTATAAGAATAATAGGAATTTATTCTCAAACTTATTCACCTTTAAAAACTCACATATATAACAAAACCCAAAAAAAAATATCAAAAAGGAGGCCACGAGTTTCGAACCCTGAACCTCAGCCGAGACAACAGCAAGAGCCCAAGCCCAAACCCACTAGCCACTAAGTCCGTTTGGACTTTGTGTCATAAACTGTAACCGAAACCCCAAATATCCACTCCCAGTATTCGCATTTAATTAAATGAATCAAAAATGAATGTGACTATTAAGTTTCGAACCCAAGATCTCTTACAAAGAGTGCTCTGTGGTGCACTAGCTAACTAGTAAGTCCAAGTGTGATTATTGATTAGGAGTTGTATCGATATAATTTTGTTCATACTATTCAGTAATTGGTTCTTTTTCGCAAAACTCGTTTATCCAATGATCCAATCTTTTAGGATATTGAATAAACTTCTCTTTTGGACTGAGATGAATCATAAAATAGCAACCAACAATTTCAAACTTATTTTAAAAAATATATCCCCATTTTCAAATAGTTTTTTTTTCTTTTTTTTTCATACAAATTTACATTTTTATCAAAACTCGAATTTAAGACTCATATTCATTAAAATTAGTTTATGTACTCCATTCTACTAATTAAATTTTTGTAATAAAACCAAGCATGTCTCTTAATCAACCATGAATATCTCGAAGAAAATTCTTTTATGCAAAATTTGTATTTTCGAAATAAGGCAACATATTTCATGGCAATAACTAAAATTTATTTTTCTTTGTTTCTTCTTTCTTAATCGTCATGACTCTAAAGCATATATTGAATATAACATTCTTCAACAATTTCCCATACAAATTACACATTCGACATGTATAAATTTACAAGCATTCTAACATGATTCATAGTATCACTTTTTTAGTCAAAATCTTCTTTTTAATTAACATGGTAGAATTATTTACTTAATCTCAACAAGATCACTTCATTCATGGCATACTACATTAACATGGATTTTATTTACATACTTCACATCAAATTCAATTTATACTACTCATTTATAACATTTAGCATGCATTCTCTACATTAGAAAGTAAGAAATCACCCACCTCTATGAAGAATAAAAAATCACAATGAAGAGATCTCTTCTAGCTCCTAGCTCCACTAGCACCTCCTTATCCTTCTTCTCCTAGTAAGCCTCCAAAGCACAAAGTTACTCTCTTTCTCTCTTTCTTTTTCTCTCTAAATTTTGTTTAGTTTAGGTGTGACAAGAGAAGGAGAAATTATGGTGTATTTATTGGTCAATGTGAGAGTTCAATTTGCATAAATCTCCACCTAATAAATTGCTGTCTTAATTTTTCAACCCTTGACAATCCTAACTCCTAAAACTCCCAACTCTTCATATTTCCAACCCTTCAAAACTCAACCCCCCCCCATCTCTCTAAAACCGGTCAACCCCCCTTAGGCCTCTCATATTCAACATGCACGTGTTGTGCACTAGTGCACACACATACACAAAAATAAATACAAGTCCTGTAGTTCCAAAATGTGTATTAAAAGTTGTTACATGCCATGTGTGAGTCCATCCACAACTTTAAAATATGATTTAATTAATGGGCTTGTCCCATGGGCTTTCATTTTAATTAACTAACTTAATTATTCTAGTGGGTTCTCCTTTTAATTAATCTAAAGGGCTAGAATTTAACTTTATGTCCATGGGTTTAATAAAAGGCTAAATAAGATTATGCATGCTAAAATAGTAAATGAGAGTAAGAATTAGAGATGGAAAAATAAACACGTGCATCATACGTGCAAATTTGAAAAAATGCATTTTTAAATAAAATAAAAATATGGGGTGTTACACCCCCAAAACAGCGAGTTTTCACGGCAAAATAGAAAACTCGCTGTTTTGGGTTAATTTTGTAGTGTGCTCGAAGGGCTGGAACTTGGAGTTCTTTACGAAATTTGGAGAAGTTATCAAATAGGAAGTTGTAGTAGATGCTCTCACCTTTCTAAAATTCCATATTTGGTCAAATTACGATAAGTGGTGCAAAAGTTATGGCCGTTACAAAATAGAGCAGTCAGCTTGGCAGAAAACTTACTGTTTTGTTTGTTCAATGTTTTTGTACCTCTGACTCACTGAATTCGGTGAAGTGTTCAACTAGAGAGTTGTATTGGAGACTCTCACCTTTCCAAAATGCCCTATTTGGTTAGATTCCGATAAGCAGAGTAGAAGTTATGCCTTTTATAAGACACGACAGCCAGCTTTGGCTGAAGTGCTCACTGTTTGACTTGTTCTATATTTTTGAGCCTCTTACTTGCAGAGTCTGAGGAAGTGACCAATTAGGAAGTTGTAGTAGACGTTCTCACCTTTCCAAAATGCCTTATTTGGTTAGATTCCGATAAGCATAGTAGAAGTTATGCCGTTTACAAGACACAACAGCCAGCTTTGGCTGAAGTGCTCACTGTTTGACTTGTTCTATATTTTTGAGCCTTTTACTTGCGGAATCTGAGGAAGTGACCAACTAGGAAGTTGTAGTAGACGTTCTCACCTTTTCAAAATGCTCTATTTGGTTAGATTCCGATAAGTAGAGTAGAAGTTATGCCTTTTTCAAGACACATAAGCCAGCTTTGGCTGAAGTACTCGCTGTCTTAATGGTTTGTTATTTTTGAGCCTCTTACTTACTGAATTTGGGAAAGTAATCAACTAGAGAGTTGTAGTAGAGACTCTCACCTTTCCAAAATTTTCTATTTGGTTAGATTCCGATAAGTAGATTAGAAGTTATGGCCTTTACAATTTACAAAAGCCAGCTTTTAGGCTGAAAAGCTCGCTGTTTGGGTTTTTCGATGTTTTGGATCTTTTACTTACTGAATTTAGGAAAGTGTTCAACTAGAGAGTTGTATTAGAGACTCACTCCTTTTCAAATTTTCCTATTTGGTTAGATTCCGATGGGCGGAGTAGAAGTTATGGCCTTTACAAGTAACAGCAGCCAGCCTTTGGCTGTGAGCTCGTTGTTTGACTTGTTCAATGTTTTGTGTGTCTTACTTACTGAATTTGGGAAAGTGTTCAACTAGAGAGTTGCAGTAGAGACTCTCACCTTTTCAAAATTTTCTATTTGGTTAGATTTCGATAAGCGGAGTAGAAGTTATGTGTTTTGAAAGTTTCAGCCTTGTTGTAGTTTTTGGCTGTCTTTTGTCGTCTTGTATTGTGTTCAAGTGAAGGTGGATTGAATTACATAAGGAATCTGAAAAAGTCATCAACCAGGGAGTTGTAGTATATGTTCCCACCTTTCTAAATTATATGATTTGGTTATATTCCGATAAGTAGAGCAAAAGTTACAAGCTGTAGAAGTTTCAGTTTCTTGTTGAAAAACTGCAATTTGGCTAACTATTTGCGTATGTTTGAGGGCAGGAATTTGGAATTCCTTACGAAATCTGAGAAAGTGGTCAACTAGGAAGTTGTAGTAGATGCTACCACCTTTTCAAATTGTCCAGTTTCATTAGATTCCGACACGTAGAGCAAAAGTAGCTATAGAAGTTTCAGCTTTTTGTTGAAATTCTGTAGTTTGGTTAACTGTTTGTGTATGTTCAAGGGCAGGAATTTAGAATTCCTTACAGAATCTGAGTAAAGTGGTCAACTAGAAAGTTGTAGTAGATGTTCCCACATTTTCAAATTGTCCAGTTTTATTAGATTCTGACAAGTAGAGCAAGAGTTACCAGCTTGTGAAGTTTCAGCTTTTTGTTGAAAGTCTGCTGTTTGGTTAAACTGTTTGTGTGTGTTCGATGGACCAGATTTTGGATTCCTTACAGAATCTGAAAAAGTTTTCAACTAGAGAGTTGTGGTAGATATTCTTACCTTTATAAAAAGTCTATTTTTATCCAATTCAGATAAGTGTAGCACTAGTTGCTTCTAGGCTGTCGGGAGGTTTTTTATGTCGCTTTGGTGTTTTTCATTGGTAGTATGTTTGTAATAGACTATTAGAAGATTCTTCTGTTACTTCTAATTATAGAAGATCAAGTTTTGCTAGTAAGCACGTTTGGTTGCTTCTAGGTTGTTAGAATACCTGCATGGTTGTTTCTATATGTTGTTTTGCTCATACACAGCTCATCTGGCTCGTATGTAGTTGTTGGTCTCATACATAGCTTATTTGGCTCGTATGTATGTTATTGTCTCGTACGAAACTCATTGGGCTCGTATGTAGGTATTGTCTTGAATAGGTAGGCTATGAGTGGATCCGAGGAGATCTTGTGAAGTCTAGGTTAAAACATGGTTAATTGTGTCGAAAAATTGTTACACTCTCTAGAAGAGGGACACGTACGGTGCTTTTTCATGACGAGTTGGAAGTATAGTGGCATGTCTCGCTTGTTTGGTTAGGGTTAGTGACATCGTTAGGGTAGTAACAGTTACTTAACTATTTTTATCTATAAATTGCCGAAGGGTGAGAGTTGGTGTTAGGGGTGATACCCTATAATCCAACCTCTCCTATAGGCTGACACTAAGTGATGTTATTGGAATGTATTCCCCTATCAAAGGGATACGGGCGGTACTTTTTTATGACGAGTTGGGAGCATGGGATTCGTATCTTGATTGTTAATTCCTGAACTGCCATGATAAGAACGGGAGGTTTTTCTAGGGAAATAGACCCTATGATTCCATTAGGTTCTATGCCTTCTCATGATGAGTTGAGGGCACGGAAGAAGGTTGACGAGTATCTTGTAGTTCGTGTTGGCTTTGAGCGAGGACTGGTTCGCCGGGAAATAGTGGAAAACGGGGAAACCACTACCTTACTGTTGTAGCAGAATAGACCGTACGTGCAACCTCATCATTCATGTAGTATGTGTTAGGAACAGGATGGGTACAAAAGTAAAATTCTTGACGCGGGTTCAAATCCCTATATGCAGAAACGGCTTGATATGGGGAGTATGTTGTATGGGTTGCATACTGTTCCAGAGTCTTGCTTGCATTAGAATAAGAGCATCCTTGCATTAGTTAATCGTGCATTAGAATCTAAGTCATAGCATACACTGACACATCAATTATATATATACATTTTTCTTTTCATCAATCTGTTTGTTTAAAGTTGAGAATTGTTGCTAGTCATCAGCCTTAAAGCGTCAGTATATGTACTGACGTCCCCACTTCAATAGGTATTGGATTGCAGGTACTGGATTACTGAAGTACGGGTACAGGATTCAGGAGGACTCAAGGCAAGAGAAGCAAGTGTTGATTTTTATTTCAGTTTTCGCTATAATATATGTTGGTTACTATTGTTTCATTTGTAACAATCATTGTAATTTATTTATTTGTTGGAAAGCATCCAAGTGAAGTAACAAGTGTTGTTCTTTATTCATTGTACTCTGATGTAAATTGTTTAAAGTTGTAACACTTGGGATTGTAAAGGTATTATTGTAACACTGATGTAATGTATTATAGTTTTATAACATTTGGACTTGTAATACATTTGTGTTGAATAAAAAGTTTTAAATTTTCCTATTTTTCTGTGTATTGTGGCTAATTGAAGGAAAAGATTTATGGCTTATGTCATGGTTTCTCAGTGTATGGAAATCGGGGCGTTACATAGGTCATGGGGAATATATATAAATTTGTCAAGAGTCTATCTAGAACTAATTTATTTTCATGTAGTGTGAGTGAAAATTTGTCATGATGGATCTTGAATACGAATTTATGGAGGCAGATCAAGCAATGAGACCAAGAATTTCAAGAGAACATCAAGAGAATTAACACAAAATCGAGAGCAAGACTACATGTGGTATTTTATACTTGTATACAAACAAAATAATATACAAATTACTTTTCTTGAGTATAACGATGATTTCGACGGAAAAGAATAACGGGAATGGATCCCAGGCGACGAGCACGAACACAATGACACGTGCAGATCCCAATGCACGTGCAACACACCGGCACGAACTCCAAAGCATGTGCAACAGCAAGGATAGATGCGACAACCATGGTGATGGTCAACAGCGAAGGGAGCACGGCGAAGGCGGGAGGATGTGGAGGAAGGGTTGCGGCTGCAAGATAGGTTGAAGACTGAGGAGGGGTGTTTCTAGCGAGGGCAGCACAGGGCGGCATAGGCGGCGGGGCGGAGCGACGGTCATGAGGGCACGATGCGGGGAGGTGTGGCGGGGGTCACAATGGCCGGAGGGGCGGCGCGGGGTGTGGTCGACGGCGGGTGCTGGATGCACAGGGAGAGAGAGAGTGAGGTTTGGAGAGAGAGAGATAGATAATTAGAGATTGGTTAGGAGATAATGAATGTAGGAGGAAAAATAACAAATTTGGTTGGGATTTAATGAGAATTTGGCAAGTTAAGATTTTGAGGAATCAAGGGAGATAATAGGGAACAAGATCTGCTTGTTAGACAGATATGGAGAACGTGAGGGAGAGATTTGAGGGAGACTGGGTACAAGAGGGTATTGGGTAGCGGGTTTAGGATCCAATAAGGCAGATTATATGGTTTTGGGTCTAAATAAGGTAGATTGGGTTAGAATTTGGATCCAACAGGGTAGGAAGTCAATTAATAGACCATTAGGCCATGAGACAAATAAATTAGAATTAAACAATTCATCAAAAGATTAAATATTGGCAGAAGAGTTTGAATCAAGAAGATTGAGAATTACAGAACTGAATTGACGACAAAAATAGATAGATTTTATTAAGAACGAAGAAAAAATTACACGATTCATATTGAACAAAAGAATACAAGCAGAATCAATACTCAGAAAAATAAATACACACAAAAATACAAGAAAAGAAAATACATGGGTTACACGTTTGCTCGGATGTTGGTTCCGAGGGACGTGGCAGCATCTAGGCCATTTGATCTTGATCAGGCGCGAATATTGAGATGGATTTTTCCCCAATTTCACGTTCGGGGACTCGTTTGCTCGGATGTTGGTTCCGAGGGACATGACAATATTTAGGTCGTTTGATCTTGATCAAGCACGAATCTTGAGATGGAGCTGCTTGTTTTGGTGGTTGACTGGTCAACAAGCTCTTGGCATTGCTTGAAATTCTGCCTTTACGTATTTTGTTGCTTAGCATTCGATGTTCTCTTAGGCTTTTTACTGGTCTTGGGGGCCCAAAGATCTCAGAAGCCCAAACGACACTCCTTATTCACTATAAGTTTTCACCCACCACTTCATTCCCTCATTCTTTAATTTTACTCTTGGAAATTTTTCTTTCACTCCTAGGTGGCTCAACTAGCAGTCGCGGCCAAGCATTTGATTTTCCGGTGATATATTCCGACCATAGCTGTCACATCAAGGTAAATATATATTCTCTTTTATATATTTTATGAGATGTCTAGAGTTTCTTCGGGGAGTGAGACCTCCACCTCGGACCACGAAGAGGACTAGCAATTGGTAGTGGCTCCAACAGTGGACAAAGGAAAAGGGGTAGTAGGGTCAGTAACATCTGAGACGATAGTGGAGAAGGAGAGGTGAGCAGGGGCATTAGGTAGGTTTTCGGGCCCTTTGACGAACCTCAGCGGAGTTCGAGAATACTCCGATGACCTTCAAGCCAAGGTGGTGTACGGGATGTCGGCCTATTATGAGAAGAGCAGGCCGAGGGAACATTCTGAAGTTGATGACATCCCCTCCATGCCGACGGAGAAGGACTTGGTACGGATTCGGAAGAGTTTCATGATGCCAAAGGAACTCGGTCTTCTTCTCCCAGGTCATGGTATCCGAGCATGTTCTCCGACCTCTCCCAACACGTGAACTTTCCCCTTTGACGCCTTCTACGCCGGTCTCCGTCTGCCACTTTCACCGTTCGTGACCGAGGTGCTGCAGTGGTACGGTTTGAGCCCTGTACAATATATGCCGATGTAACACCCCGTGTTAAGAATATATATATAAATAATATATATATATATATATATATATATACATACACACACACACACTAGATTTGCCTGTGGGCACGTGCCTACGGTACCTCTTCAGAATGATACAGCATGTGAAAAGCCTTGTAAATAGTAAATCAACAATTATATAGCTCAAGTTTGAATAGTATGTCAATAATTAGTTGTAAACAAAAGTCCATGTTTTCATTAGTATATGTTGAAAAATAATTATAAATTGGGGTATAAAGTCCATGTTATATATATATATATATATATATATGGGGAAAAGGGGTATGAGCAACTTGCTCATTTAGTAAATAAGCAATTGATGATGTGGCATACATGTGATTGGAAAATCCTCAAAAAGGTTAGTTGTCCAATGTTTCACATGCATGCCACGTAATCAATTGCTCATTTACTAAATGAGCAAGTTGCTCATATCCCTTTTACCCTATATATATATATATATATATATATATATATATATATATATATATATATATATATATAGAAAGAGTTAAATAAATAAAGAAGTTGTTTTGGGGGGATTTGAATTTGAGTTTTGGGGGAGGGGGGGAATGTGTTTTGTGAGGTTAGATCTGGACCTTTAATTTAGGGGGGATTGAAGGAGAGCCACTTGATAGTTTTCTTTGTGCTTTATTATATAGATATCTATATAATAAAACAAAAAGAAAGCTATCAAGTGGCTCTCCTTCAATCCCCTCAAAATCAAAGGCCCATATCTAACCCCACAAAACCCATTCTCCTCCCCCCCCCCCCCCCCCCAAAAAAAAGTTCCCCCCAAAACTCAAATTCAAAATTTTCCCCAAAATAACTCATTTATTTATTTAATTATCTCTCTTTCTCTCTCTCTCTCAATATACATACATATATATATATATATATATATGGAAAATTCTCAGTTGAAAACGCAAATGTTGTGAAAAACGTGAAAACAAGCCTAGGCCGTTGTTGGAAACAACGGCCTAAGTGGTTTTCCACGTTTTCACTAACATTTGCATTTTCAACTGAGCATTTCTCTATATATATCTCTATATATATATGTGTGTGTGTGTGTGTGTGTGTGTGTGTGTGGAAACCTGGATTTTTATACCCCAATTTATAATATTTTCCGCCATATACTAATGAAACCATGGACTTTTATTTACAACAAATTATTGTCATACAATTCAAACTTCAGCTACATAATTGTTGATATATTGTTTACAAAATGTTTCATATGTTGTATCGTTTGAAGACGTGCCGTAGGCACATGGCCACGGGCAAATGTAGTGTGCATATATATATATATATATATATATATATATATATATATATATATATATATATATATATATATATATATATATATATATATATATATATATATATATATATATAATTAACTAATTAGGGGAGGGCCCTATAGAATCTTCTATAGGGCGACATTATATAAATTAATGTTGGTAGGGGCGCCACGGAAGGAAGTGCAGCAGGTTGGTTGCTTGGTTTCTCCTCCATGTGGATGACGTGGAGGGGGGTATGTGTGGGGCCCGCTCGAGAGAAAAAGAAGGAGGCTTTTGATCTTGTTCACTTGATCGGAAGGCAAGCTTCACTTCCTGAGCCCTCACCACTTCCTGCGACAGCTAACAAGGGGCATTTAGGATATAGTTCACTTTTTCTTTTTCGTTCGATGTCTTTCACTGGTCTACTCCATCCTATGAAGAAGAAGGCTACCTTACTCATGCTGATCGGATTGCATACTTCGCGAACACAGTGGTCTCTGACCAGGACCAGGAACCAATTCGAATTTGGAGTTGTGCTTCTTAGCTGCTGATGTTGGGAGTGGGGCCCGATGGGGGCTCTGTGTTGCTGACTTCAGAGTGAGGGAGGTAGCGAATGGGATTCAATTTGATCCCATATCGGTGATTTGCAAAGATTAATTAACTATATATATAATTTTCTGGGATTAGAGGTCACCAACAAGCTATAGTACCTTTTATGAGATAGCCTGTGGTGGGCCGTTGTTAGAAAAATTGTTGTTTCAGGTTGGGCATTAAAAATGGTATCATAGCCGAATTTCGACACCGAGTGTGGGTACAGAGTGGTGGTTATGTCGGAGATGGAGTTAGAAGATGTACTGGTAAGTATGCCTGAGAGGGAGCGGGATTGGGACAGGTCGTCTGGTAAATCCATTAAGGTGGGCTAGGGGACTGGACAACACGCAGAATCAGGGTACTGTAAAGATAGCAGAATCAGAGTACGTCATTCCACATCGTTTAGAAAGGTGATCCTCCACTAGATGTGCATGCCCCGTACTCAGCAAGGACGGTGATTTCTAAAGGTGGGTGTATGTAATATCCCGTAATTTCAAAAAAAGATATAAAGTAGTATATATATATACTAGATTTTTCCGTGGGCACGTGCCTACGGCACGTCTTTAGAACGATACAGCATATGAAAAGCCTTGTAAACAGTAAATCAACAATTATGTAGCTCAAGTTTGAATAGTTTCACAATAATTAGTTATAAATAAAAGTCCGTGTCTCTCTCTCTCTCTCTCTCTCTCTCTCTCTCTCTCTCTCTCTCTCTCTCTCTATATATATATATATATATATATATATATTAAAATACAAAGAAAGCTATCAAGTGCTCTCATTCAATAGGGTTGAAATCAATGGTCTAGATCTAACCTCACAAAACATATTTTCCCGCCAAATTTCCCTCCAAAACTCAAATTCAAATCCCCCAAAACAACTCC
>CM030358.1:201666214-201753800 GCA_017893485.1 Hemerocallis citrina
GGCAGCAGATGTGATTCAATTTGATCCCATATCGGTGATTTGCAAAGATTAATTAACTATATATATAATTTTCTGGGATTAGAGGTCACCAACAAGCTATAACACATTTTATGAGACAATCTGTGGTGGGCAGTTGTTAGAAAAATCACTGTTTTGGGCCGGGGTGTTACAGCCGAACATGTGGAGGCACGTCAACGACTTCATCCTTCAGTGCCAAGAGATAGGGGTCGTGCCTCAGCTCACCATTCTCCGAAGGCTCTACTGTATCCATCGAAAGAGTATGGTGGAGTACCGGTACTATTTATCTGCGCGTCGGGGAGTGAAGCTGATAGGAAACCCCGATTCCATCAAGTTCTGGAAGGAAGAGTATTTCTTGATCCGAGGTAGCACGCCGTGGAATATTCCCACAAGGTGGAGGGAGGAGGTGCCGAAGTGGGCGAAGGCCGAGTCGGTGTTGACTCTGTGTCACGCCCCGCTTCCCAAAAAGGAGATACAGAATACGGATACGTGACTAAGTCCAGCGAATGGCATGCACCATTCATAAGCTGTCAGGATCTTTACAACAAGCACAAGTATAAACAAGAGAGATACAAGAAGAATAGTCATCCACGCATGCATAACTAAATCAATAAAGTCAACAAGATCTTGAAAAGAAACAAGAATACTGAATTTTAAATAATCATGTCTGTAACAAAACACAAGTCTGGGATAAAAAGCCTTATACAAATAATCCATGTAACCAAGTACAATTATTCAAGATAAGCAACAAGAACTAAATAGATATAGCAAGAACTCCAGCCAACAAGAATCTCAGATCACCTACTCCATTGGGCAGCTGATCACCATAATCTGCAATTTAACAAATTGCAGAAAAAAGAGAGAAACAAAATATCCGTCAATGTAAGTTACGGGCCTCTTGTAGTGCAAACACAAGTACATGGAAGAGAAATAGACAAGAATAGAGTAACAGCGGAAGCAAGAATAGCATTGAAAGTGTAACCCCTGTTTTCCCAAATATGTATATTCTGTGTATTTTTGGTATTTTAAATTTTTGTAAATTATTTTTTTGCTTTAAAATTCTTTTTCTTAAAATGTATTGTTGGATCTTTTATTAAAATCTATTTTCAACCAATAAATTTATTTGTAACTATTTTCTGTGATTTTATATTGTAATACAATCTTATTGTTGTTATTATTACTTTGATTTCTATTACTAATACTATTACTGTTATTATTATTACTATTAATATTTTTATCATTTTTCTTATTATTATTATTGTTATTATTGTTAGTAATTTTGACTGGTTATTAAATATCTATTTCTATGTACTAATTGTATTAGTAGTTATTTCAAACTATTTCCACATTGTAATACAAAATATATTTTTGTTATATAACCCTACATTTTATTGGTTAATTATTTTTCTATTAGTTTGTAATCCCTAAAACCCATTATCCATTAACCCATATAACCATTGACCCATTTATTCCTATCTCATTACCTAACTACCCAAAACCCATTACTTATTTAAACCCATAACCCATTACCCTGTTTAAATATCCACCTAAAATCCCCAAACCCATTTAAAACCACCCAGACCTGTTAATACCACATCTGCATATACCCATATCGTTACCCTCACACCCGATACCCGTTAGCACCCCCCCCTTCAGATGTTCTCTTCCAAACTGTCTAAACCCTAATCTATTCCCCTATATATATGCACCCTGAGTTCTGAGCCTGTTCATCTTCCCACTTCTAGTCGCCTCTCAACCCATCTCCGTCTACTCTACCATGCCCCGACCTCCCCTGTCGCGCCGCCTACCATGATGCAGCCAGGCGCCTCCCCCTCTCCCCATCGCATCACAACACCCGGCGCTGCGGTAACACCCGACCCGTTCGTCTTCCTCCCGCTCTCCTCCTCTTCAACCCATCATCTAATCTCCATCCTCCCGACAGCATCGCAGCACCCCTGCCATGTCCCCGGCGCTGCTCCCTCTGCTCTGCCTCGCTCTGTCGTCGCCAAGCCCGGCCCAAAATGGATGCAACTGATGCAGTTGCATCAGGCCCCCAAAATCATCAAAAAAGGGGGGCCCCATTTTTAAAAATATATATATATTAGCTTCAGGGCCCCCGTTTTCAGAAAAGAAAAAAATGGAAAAAATTATGTTAGCTTCAGGCCCCTAAAATCCATGAATCGTTTTATTTTTTTCTTGATTTTACATTAGCTTCAGGCCCCTAAAAAATTTTATATTAGCTTCAGGCCCCTAAAATCTATGATTTCGAATGTATACTTTTTTATTTTTTTCTAATACATGAATCGTTTTTTTTTGGGTATGTGGGGCTCCTTTTTAAGAGTTTGCTTCAGGCCCCTAAAATCCTAAGGCCGTTCCTGGTCGTCGCGCCGCTGCAACAGTAACAGCAACATCACCGTTGTGCTGCGCTTTCCCCCCGTTCGCCGCGACACCAGACAACCGAGACTGTATCCACGCCAACGACTGCCGAACCCTGGCACCGCCCTGCGCGTGACTCCCTCGACAACAGCGACAACACCATTGTGCGTGCCCCCTGGCCTCCTGTCGGGCCGCTTGACGCCATCAGCCAGCAGCGCCGACCGCCTGCCGTCTCTCCCCATCGCCGTGGGTGTTGACGATCTTGCTGTCGTTGTTGTGGTTGATCTTGCTGTTGTGGGTTGTGGCCGTGGTGTGCACGTGTGTTCTCCGTGCACGAGTTTGGAGAGTTCGTCTTGGAGTAGATCTCGTTCGTAGTTCGTGTTCGTTTTTGTGTTCGTGGTTTTTGTTCGTTTTTGGTTCATGTGTTCGTTTGTGTTCGTTGCCCGGGATCCATTCCCATTATTCTTGCTCTTTGCTCTGTTCCCATCGTCGTCTTTCAGGCAAGTAACTTGTATTAAATTTCTTTGCATATACAAGTACAAAATACCGCTTGTAGTGTAGTTGGGTTCTAGAGACAATTTGTGTGTGAATCCCGTTGTTAATATTGTCTCTATTGTGATAATTTGACCATAGTTGCCTCATGACACATGACATAAATTAACCTAGGGTTGACCATTTTTTATGTGCATGTTCATGCTATTTTGATATATCTGTGTTTGTTGTATTATTCGTGTTATACATGTCGAATACTTGTGAAATACCCTATACCATGTTTTTTGGACATCTAGTACACTCTATTTCGTGTTTGGTGGTGTTTTAGATGAGTTCTATGTGAACTAGTGGATTTTGTGAATATGCGATATTTTCAGTTTTGCTGACTTTTCTGTTTTGATCAGTATTTTAGACCCTATTAAGGTCAGTATTTGAAAATTTTTGTGAACATGATTTGTAGAGAATTCTGTCTATTTTCCAACCCTTTTAACGGATCTCAGTTTTGATTTACGGTTTGTGAGTTATGTCGATTTTACTATAGTGGTGTCGAAAGATTCCCAGATTTTATTTTCTATGAATTCTGAAGAGTAATCTATTTTTATTCTGGTTTAAAATTATTATTTTGATCTGAAATTTTGCTCAGTACTTCTCGACTTGATTGGGATTTACCCAAAATTTTGGTGGATTTATTTAAGGAGTTTTGCAAACCTTTTCATGCTTGCAAATAAAAATTTTACATGCAGAATTTTACTACTGTTCAGTAAAGAACTTGATTTTCGACCTATTTCTACTTGCTGTTTCTAAATTATTTCTGAATATAAAAGTTAGCTTACTGTATCTATTTTATTACCCTTTTAGCGTATTTGCATTTTGATTTATGGTTTGTGAGGTAGTGCTGTTTTCGTACTGCAGTGTTTATGATATCAGATTTGCAAAACTGTCGTGTCTTGATATTTTCTGATTTTTATTAACTACGCCATTTATAATGGAAAATTATGAAACTTGGTTTTCTGTTATTATACATGTAGGGGAATACCCCAGATTTTTCGTGGATTTATTTAATGAGTTTTCATGCTGTTTTCCTGACTTTGAATACAATTTTCTGATTTCTGGCTGAACATATTTTCTGGTTTCATTTCAATTTTGACTCATGTTTTTGTGAAATACTATGTAACTTATATATGTTCGCTGGATTCGGCTGGGAGTCTATTTTTCATATTCTTTGACAGATCCAGACTTGCACTTTTTTAACAACGGGAATCTTAGTTTTAGTGCAATACTGTCTTGCTGTCATGAACTGGAGTTTTCGTTGTAGTATCCTGTTATAAGTTATCTTTCACCTGTACATATTTATCTTACAACCTGAACCTGTTACTTATTCATATCATGTTATTCTTGCTCTGCTTGTGATACGTTCATGCCTATTTGATTAATAATAACAAAATAACCAAGCCGGAGTTAAGGAAAAGATCTAGTAGTGGAAAATATAGAAATGTGTACATAGAAGGGGGCCTGTATTTCCCATTTTGATTCATGTTGATACATGAACCTGTTGCTTTATGGACCTTTTGGTTCATGTACCTATTACCTGTTGCTGCATGGACCTGTTGGTTCATGTATCTGTTACCTTTTGCTGCATGGACCTGTTGGTTCGTGTACCTGTTACCTATTACTACATGGACCTGTTAGTTTGTGTACCTGTTACTTATTGCTGCATGGACCTGTTGGTTCTGTTGGATCCTGTAGGCGAGACAACAAACACTAGAGGGGGGGTGAATAGTGTTAATAAAAAACTGCGGAAATTTTCTCGGTGCAGTCGACTTGGTTATGAACCAGTCGACTGATATAACCCAAATAAAGCAAAAACAATAACTCTGTGCAGTCGACTGATGGATAAGATAGACGACTGAAGACACAATGAAACTACAACTGAAAAGGCACTGACCAGTCGACTGATAGTGCAAGGAGTCGACTGTCCAGATACTTTTTGCAGAACTTAAGTAAACAAGAGTAAATGCAAAATCAAGACAATCAATCACAGAGTATACAAGATATATCCTGGTTCGGTCCTCCCGACCTACATCCAGTCCCCAAGCAACCCACTTGAGATTTCCACTATTCTTGAAAAAGATTACAAGAATACCCTACGGCGTTACGACAACAACCTTGTCTAACCCGTAGTCCTTTCTCTCAACCAGAGAAAGCAGACCCACTCTACTACCAAGAGTGAAACAAACCGACTCTACAACCTAGAGTCAAAAACACTCTCCAACCGAGAGCAAAAGAACAAGAAATACTTTACAGTCAACCTATAGCCTTGATGGTGTTTTGTGTTGATGCACGTGGCTAAAAACAAGGTCGACTTCTATACTCAGTCCAGAGCGAATTCGTTGCTATACTGGACTGAATGTAGAGAACCAAAGAGTATGAACTTGAAAGCTTTTTTCTCAAAAATATCACTTAGAATTTTTCACAAGGAATGCTCGGATTTTCAAAGAGAATTCTGTAGATCTTTTCAGTGAGATCTGAACTCTACTTAAAGAGTTTGATCTCCTGGACGTTGGGAGACAGTTACTCCAACTGTCAACCAACGGATCTAAGCTTTTGAGTTTGAAAAAATTCGATTTTGAAAAACAGAAAACGGTCAAAAGCTCTCGAACAGTCGACTGGGTTGCCATATGAGTCGACTGATCAGAGTTTGAATAAATTTAAACAGTTTTGTACTATCAGTCGACTGGCAGAAGCTTAAGTCGACTGGTACTCAAAAGTGAAATTACTTCAAACTGTTTTGACTCTTTTTTTGGGAGTTTTTAAGAGACACACATTATGAAATTTTGAGTATGTGTGTGTGTGTGACAAGGCTTTACATCAGACTAAGACTCAACAAAAAGTAAGATACAATGTTTTTACAAGACACTACAATTTTGACACAATTGAGCTAAGGTCTTGAGTCTTGAGTCTTGTCTTGAGTGAAGTCTTGAATCTTGTCTGAGTGAAGTCTTTATCTGTATCCTTTGAGCTTGTTCATTTGTTCAGCTAAAATAGTCTTTTGTATGTACAACCTGCAATGTTAGCTGTATAACATAGACACATGTTGCACTGTGTTGTGATCATCAAAATCAAGAATCAACATTCTCCCCTTTTTTTGATGATGACAACACAATAGCTGATAATAACAGATAATATACAAGCATAGTAAAGACATGCTCCCCCTATTAAAAACACAAAATGCATTGTCTTAAAAATTTAACATGTATCAGTCGACTTATCAAAATGGCAGGCGACTGATCAGGAAACCATACATAGAAAAATCATAAGCAGAAAAAAATATAAGTACAGATGCAGCAGCAGCAGTCGACTTATATGCTTTTGGGCAGTCGACTGACCAGAGAGTTTTCCAATACCCAGAAATAGAACAAAGTTAACAAGTTGACAAGCAAGAGGATATCATGAAACATATCAAACACAGAGAATAAAGCAAGCACAGATATCTCTCCCCCTTTGTTATCATCAAAAAGCACAAAATACCAATCTTTTGCATTGAAAAGAAACTAAGATAAAGTTTCATACTGAAATAAGTGCATTAAAAAAGAAAATTACATAATAGAAAATAAAATAAAAAGTCTTCAATCTTCTTCATCGGAGTCTTCATCGTCACCTTGAGAAGGAGGATGAAATTGAGAGTTGAAGAGATGAGTGAGGTTGTCAAGTTTGGTATCAATGTGGTCTAGTTTGGAATCTAGGTTATGAAGTTGGGTATCTACAGTGGATGAATGCTTCATTAGATAGGAGACACAGTCATATAAAGTACGAGGATCATCGTAGTTGGCTTGAAGAATAGGTGGATCAGTAGAGGTGGAAGGTCTAGAGGGTCTAGAAGTAGAACCTAAAGGAGCTTGAGAAAGTGGAGGAGACCTAGGGGGTGATCTAGAAGGAGGATCAAGAAGTTTCATTCGTGCCAAACTAGCACGATCGAAACACTCATAATGAGTAACAACATTGGTCTCGGAATCGAGATCAATACCAAAAGCTATAAAGACTCTAGTAAGAAGACCTCCAAAAGGTAGAAAGTGAGTGTGGTTTTGATTAAGTTTAGAAAAGATGACACGACCCCAATTGACAGCAATTTTACCAAAAATCGCATACACAGCTTTTTATAGTTCTAGAGAATACTGGTCATAACTACCCTTTTTGGGAAGGATGTTATAGGCTAGTATTCTAGCTACAAGCTTAGCAATGGGTTTAATATTTTTGCTTGTCATTGGAGGGCCATGATTGGGTAAAAAGATTTTAGATAAAACAGAAGCATCATCTAAAACAATATCATCAAGATATAATCCTCCGTCATCAATACCCAATATTTGATTGATTCTAGTCGGTGTGAGTATCATTTTGACATTCTTTACCGACGAGCGGATAACTACATCCCCATCGGGTTTTTGTACAACTCTCATATTTGTGTAAAACAAATAGATGAGTTGGGGATAATAGTTGGGTTGATTAGATAAAGAGAGAAAATCATAAAGACTACTATTTTGGAACAAGGGAATAAGATTAAAACGATCAAGGTCATTGAAGTTAACAAATCTTCCAGGGAAGATTGTAATGGTACAAATAAGATACCATTGTTCAATGAGATCGGGACTAAGAAGAAATTGAGTGTAGTCTTGAGATGAAGAACTACCCTCATGAGATCTCTTAGATCTTTTAGGAGCCATAAAGAGAGAGGGGAAAAGATTTTACCAAAGAAAGGACGAAAGATCAGTCAAGATGCAAGCACCAGCTGCAGTTTGGGGAGTCGACTACCTTCTTCTTCACAAACTAGGGTTTGAGATTTTGGGTAAAAAATTTGAGATCGGTAAGGGTGAGAAAGAGGGGCTGGTAAAGGGGTTTTAACTGAAAATAAACGGCTGAGATCAAAGAGGGAAGAAATCGACGGTAGAGATAAGAGATCACAGGTGAGAAGAAGTAAATTTTATCTCAAAAGACGCGATGAATAGTCGCTGAAGACGATTGAACTCGCGACAGTCGACTGGTAGGGTATATCAGTCGACTGAGTCGAGAAGAAATTATATTTTGTATATCTGCTGATCAATCGACTGTCATTAGGACCAGGCGACTGGTCAGAGAACAAAAAGTAAATAAGTTTAAAGTATAGTACAGTCGACTTACTTAATAACACAGTCGACTTACCAGAAACTATTTTCAACAAATATCAATAAAATCACAAATTCCAAGTTCTCTCCTTAATTTAATGAAAGTATCTTCTTTAAGGGGCTTGGTAAATATATCTGCTACTTGTTTATCAGTAGAGATAAAGTCTAAAGATATATCTCCTTTTAAAACATGATCACGTAGAAAATGATGTCGAATATCAATATGTTTCGTACGTGAATGTTGAATCGGATTTTTAGATAAATTAATTGCACTGGTATTATCACACATAATTGAGGGTTTCTCAAATAAAATACCATAGTCTAATAAAGTTTGTTTCATCCACAAAATTTGTGCACATGCCAAACTTGCTGCGATATACTCAGCTGAGTTTTGCTTTTTACTGCACCAAGAGACTAGGGAATGTCCCAAAAAGTGACATGTACCACTAGTACTCTTGCGATCAGTTTTGCTTCCAGCAAAATCAGCATCGCTATATGACAAAAGTTGAAAATTATCGGTGCGCGGATAAAATAAACCATATTCAGATGTGCCTTTAATATATCTTAAAATTCGTTTCACTGCTTTTAAATGAGACTCTTTAGGACTAGATTGATATCTAGCACATAAACATACGCTGAACATAATATCTGGTCTACTTGCAGTAATATATAAGAGTGAACCAATCATACCTCGATAGAGTTTTTGATCAACACTCTTACCTAATAAATCTTTGTCAAGAGTAGTAGTAGTAGCCATAGGTGTGGATTTACTACTAGTATTATCCATGTTAAAACGTTTGAGTAGTTCCTTTGCATATTTGCCTTGATTGATAAATATGCCATTTGAGGACTGTTTAATTTGAAGTCCAAGGAAATAATTGAGTTCACCCATGTGACTCATCTCAAATTCATTTTTTATGGTATTAGCAAATTCTTGACATAGATTATTATTAGTAGAACCAAAAATTATATCATCAACATATATTTGTATGATTAAGATATCATTCTTAACTCTTTTGATAAATAAAGTAGTGTCTACTTTACCTATTTCAAATCCTGTTTCTAAAAGAAAAGTTTTCAGACGATCATACCAAGCACGAGGTGCTTGTTTAAGACCGTATAAAGTCTTTTTCAATTTATAAACATGATCTGGAAATTGTTCATGTTCAAAACCTGGTGGTTGTTTAACATAAACATTTTCCTTAATAAACCCATTAAGAAAGGCACTTTTAACATCCATTTGATAAAGTATAAAATTCATGAAACAAGCAAAAGATAATAAAATACAAATAGATTCTAGTCTAGCAACAGGAGCATATGTTTCATCAAAATCTATACCTTCTTCTTGATTATACCCTTGAGCAACTAATCTAGCCTTGTTCCTTACAACTTGTCCTCATTCATCTAACTTATTTTTAAATACCCATTTGGTACCAATAATAGTCTGATCAGGAGGTCTAGGAACTAAATCCCATACATCATTCCTTATAAATTGGTTTAGTTCATTTTGCATGGCATTCATCCAATATTCATTCTCACAAGCTTCTTGTATATTTTTCGGTTCAAAATCCGACAAGAATGTTGTATGAGAGATCATATTAACATGTGAACGTGTCTGAATACCATGGGAGATGTCACCAATTATTAAGTCATGAGGATGATCTTTAACTTCAACAAATGACTTTGGTAAAGTTGAAGATATCACAATCGGATCAGTCGACTTGACTTGTTCATCAGTCGACTGCTTTACTTCAGTCGACTGGTAGTCCTTATCAGTCGACTTATCAATCAGATTAGTTTGTTCTAAGGATTTAATCACATTATCTAAAGGTGATAAATCAGTTTCATCATCTTTATTTAAGGTTGATGAAGGTAAAGATTCGTCGAATGTAACATGCATTGATTCTTCAATAGTCATTGTAGACTTATTGAAAATTCTATATGCTTTACTCCTATTTGAGTATCCTAAAAAGATACCCTCATTAGATCTAGGATCAAATTTGTCTAAATTATCTTTTGTGTTTAGAATAAAATACTTACAACCAAATGTCTTAAAATAAGAGACTTTAGGAATTTTATTAAAAAATAACTCATAACAAGTCTTCTTTAACTTAGGTCTTAGAAGAATTCTATTTAAAACATAACAAGCTGTAGCAACAGCTTCAGCCCAAAAGTGCTTTGGTAGATTGCTTTCAACAAGCATAGTACGTGCGCATTCTTGCAAAGTCCTATTTTTCCTTTCAACCACTCCATTTTGTGGTGAAGCTCTAGGAAATGCAAATGAATGTGTTATACCATTCTTGTTGCAATATTCTGTAAATGTTTCATTTTCAAATTCTCCACCATGATCACTTCTAATAGTGACTATAGTTAGAGATCTTTGATTTTGAATGCGTTTACAAAAATGTGCAAATTCCTCAAAAGCATCATTTTTATGTTTTAAAAAGAATGTCCAAGTGAATCTTGAAAAATCATCTACTAAAACAAATACATATCTACTTTTATTTAAAGAAGCAACTCTAATAGGGCCAAATAAATCCATATGAATTAATTCGAGCGGCCTACTGGTAGAAATTACTTCTTTTGTTTTAAAAGTGGATTTGATTTGTTTTCCTAGTTGACATGCATCACATAACTTATCCTTTTTAAAGGATAGTTTTGGCAGTCCTTTAACTAGGTGTGACAGTGTAAAAATGGCCTGAGGCCCAACCAGGGCCCAATACAATTCCCACTCAGAAAGGTAAAGATAGCAACCTGGTTCGGCTCCGGATCACTTCAGGGTCGGTGCCGAACCTCGTGTTTGCCCTCACGGGCCGGCCTCCTCGTGCTGATGAGCCTCAGTATCCCTCGGAGTCCGATCCGGAGCAGTCCCGCAGGCCGTCCCCCCTCTCTGGCGGGGCAGAAGGATGACCTGGCGCAGCCTAGGCCCTCCGATTCCCCCCAGAGGCACAGGGGGCTCACGATAGGCCACGTCAGCTCCAAATACCGCCAAGGGTTTCGCCACGTCAGCCCTATACCACTCCTGGTATCGCCACGTCCGCCCTAAACCCCCTGGGCCTTCTGCCACGTCAGGCCCATGGGCTTTCGGAACCAAACCCGGTTGGGATTCTCTATAAATACTAGACCCACACCTACCTTTTGAGGTAATCAATCTTTTGCCACTTAAATATACCTAGTTATTGCTACTCTCTCACAGAGACTGACTAGAGCGTCGGAGGGTCCGCCACCGGGACAAACCCCGGTGTTTCAGGACCGTCTGCAGGTACACAAGACCTCGGATCCGACCCTTCCGATCCGAGCCCAACCTTCAACATCTTTCCGAGCTCATCGTAGGTCCCAGAAGGTCAACCGAAGGTCGGCAGACGAGCGGCAATCTCCTTCAATACAAATTGAGTCCGAACTCACACCTGGTGCTTCCATACGTTTCTCAGAAATAAACAGCATCACTAGGTTATATTTAGATAATTTTGAGAGATTTTTCATGTTCACATGTCCAAATCTTCTATGCCATAGCCAAGATTCATTGTTAGAGGCTATTAAACAAAAATCATTTGAAAAATCAATTGCATTTAAACACAATTCATAAATATTATTTTTACGAAAACCTTGAAAAACAACATTTTGCATAGTGGAATCATAAATCAAGCAAGCATCTTTTTCAAAAACTATTTTATATCCTTTATCACACAATTGACTAATGCTTAAAAGATTATGCTTTAAACCACTAACTAATAATACATTTTCTATAGTTGGGTTAGAAGTTTTACCGACCATGCCAATACCTATGACTTTGCCTTTGTTGTTATCTCCAAAGGTGACGGTTCCTCCATCTATGCTTTGAATGGTGGATAGTAGGTTGGCATGTCCTGTCATGTGTTTTGAACATCCGCTGTCTAATATCCCGCGTTCTTTCTTGGGTACCTATAAAAAGTTTAAGGTAAATATGGTACCCTTTTTATTGGGTCCAAAATACATTAGTTTGGGGGAAACCAAATCCATGAAGAGTTTGATCTTCCTCCATAAGCAGGAATATAATAAATAGAATTACACACATTTAACATATATGAGTTAATATAAGCAATTCTATCATTCTGATTTAGACTGACTGGAACCCATACTAACTTGTTCTGTCCAGTCGACTTAATAGTGTCCTTCAGTCGACTGTTAGTGTACATCAGTCGACTGGCTGATACACTAGGTCGACTTATAAGAGGTTTTGATCTCGCTGAATAAGATCCAATTTCTCTGGACAGACGACTGGTTGTATGGTTCAGTCTACTTAACCGAATGGTAGTCTTGCTTTTATCAACCTTAGGCTTTTCAAAGAAATCATACAACTTGTGTGTAACACTAGAAATAGATGCTGATTTATTTTTACTAGTGTTTACAACAGGAGATTCTTTTACAGAAGATTTTTTAAAACCAAGTCCATATTTTTGACTAGATTTTACTTGATGATGAAGCATATTATTTAAATTCTCTTTGCCTTTGTTAAACTTAGATACGTTCTTTGAAATGTCTTCATAATTCTTTTTGAGAGTTTCAAGATCAGTATCTAAACTTGTAATGCGAGAATTTAATGATTTTACTTCCTTATCAAGGTTAAGATTTTCTTGATTAAGTGTTTGATTCACTTTCTCAAGATTCTTAACTCTAATCTTTTCTTTTTTTAACTCTTGGAATATTTCATTAAAAGCATCAAGAAGATCTTCTGAATCATAATCATTACTTACATGTTCTTGTGCAGCCATGAAACACACATTTGCCACTTCGTTATTTTTATTCGTTTCTTCTTCGGAAGACGAATCACTATCATCCCATGTGGCTTGATAGGCCTTCTTGTTCTTGGCAAATTTGTTCTTTGAATATTTGTCCTTCTTGAAGTTGGATGATTTTCCCTTATTCTTTGCATTTTCTAAGGGACAATCCTTCTTCATGTGACCTATTTTATTGCACCTGAAACATGTAGGAGGGTCATTAGAATCTCTAACTTTAGAATTAAACTTACCCTTCTTTAAGAACATCTTGAATCTTTGAGTGAACATTGCTATCTCTTCTTCATCTTCTTCCTCATCTTCTGAGTCTGTCATGACTTTAAAAGCCAATGATTTCTTCTTTGCTTGGTGTGATTCTGTATCCTTCTTTCGATCTTCAAGTTGGACCTCATATGCCATGAGATTGCCAACAAGATTTTCGAGAGAAAGTTGTGACAAGTCATTCGCTTCCTCTATTGCTGTGGTCTTCTTCTCCCATTCTGGAGTGAGTGCACGTAAGACTTTTCTAACCATCTCTGCTTGAGTGTAAGTCTTTCCAAGCGCCACAAGAGAGTTTGTGATGTCTGTGAATCTGGTAATCATCTCGGACACAGTCTCATTGTCCTTCATTCTGAACATCTCAAACCTGTGGACAAGAACAGAAATTTTAGACTCTTTTACTTTATTCGTTCCTTCATGTGTTACCTCGAGTGTATGCCAAATTTGATGTGCGGTTGTAGCATTGGATACACGGTTGAATTCTTCCTTTGTGAGTGCACAAAATAAGGCATTCATTGCTTTGGCATTGTTCATAGTCTGATTCTTTTGATCATCATTCTATTGTGCATATGGAATGGTAGGGGCAGTGTATTCCGTCTCTGTCATTTGCCATATCTCGTAGTTGATTTATTGGAGGTAGATTCTCATTCGGCACTTCCAATAATTGTAGTTCGTTCCATCAAATAGCGGTGGCCGTTGTGTAGATTGGCCTTCATGGTACTGATTTGTATTTGAAGTAGTTGTCATAGCCTGTAACCTTGCTCTGATACCAAGTGTTGGATCCTGTAGGCGAGACAACAAACACTAGAGGGGGGGGTGAATAGTGTTAATAAAAAACTGCGAAAATTTTCTCGGTGCAGTCGACTTGGTTATGAACCAGTCGACTGATATAACCCAAATAAAGCAAAAACAATAACTCTGTGCAGTCGACTGATGGATAAGATAGACGACTGAAGACACAATGAAACTACAACTGAAAAGGCACTGACCAGTCGACTGATAGTGCAAGGAGTCGACTGTCCAGACACTTTTTGCAGAACTTAAGTAAACAAGAGTAAATGCAAAATCAAGACAATCAATCACAGAGTACACAAGATATATCCTGGTTCGGTCCTCCCGACCTACATCCAGTCCCCAAGCAACCCACTTGAGATTTCCACTATTCTTGAAAAAGATTACAAGAATACCCTACGGCATTACGACAACAACCTTGTCTAACCCGTAGTCCTTTCTCTCAACCAGAGAAAGCAGACCCACTCTACTACCAAGAGTGAAACAAACCGACTCTACAACCTAGAGTCAAAAACACTCTCCAACCGAGAGCAAAAGAACAAGAAATACTTTACAGTCAACCTATAGCCTTGATGGTGTTTTGTGTTGATGCACGTGGCTAAAAACAAGGTCGACTTCTATACTCAGTCCAGAGCGAATTCGTTGCTATACTGGACTTTATGTAGAGAACCAAAGAGTATGAACTTGAAAGTTTTTTTCTCAAAAATATCACTTAGAATTTTTCACAAGGAATGCTCGGATTTTCAAAGAGAATTCTGTAGATCTTTTCAGTGAGATCTGAACTCTACTTAAAGAGTTTGATCTCCTGGACGTTGGGAGACAGTTACTCCAACTGTCAACCAACGGATCTAAGCTTTTGAGTTTGAAAAAATTCGATTTTGAAAAACAGAAAACGGTCAAAAGCTCTCGAACAGTCGACTGGGTTGCCATATGAGTCGACTGATCAGAGTTTGAATAAATTTAAACAGTTTTGTACTATCAGTCGACTAGCAGAAGCTTAAGTCGACTAGTACCCAAAAGTTAAATTACTTCAAACTGTTTTGACTCTTTTTTGGGGGGTTTTAAGAGACACACATTATGAAATTTTGAGTGTGTGTGTGTGTGACAAGGCTTTACATCAGACTAAGACTCAACAAAAAGTAAGATACAATGTTTTTACAAGACACTACAATTTTGACACAATTGAGCTAAGGTCTTGAGTCTTGAGTCTTGTCTTGAGTGAAGTCTTGAATCTTGTCTGAGTGAAATCTTTATCTGTATCCTTTGAGCTTGTTCATTTGTTCAGTTAAAATAGTCTTTTGTATGTACAACCTGCAATATTAGCTGTATAACATAGACACATGTTGCACTGTGTTGTGATCATCAAAATCAAGAATCAACAGGTTCCTGTACCTGTTACCTGTTGATTCATGAACCTGTTGTTGCATGAATCGGATGATTCGTGTACCTGTTTGATTCATGAACCTGTTTCCTGTTACCTATTTTCCTGATCCCTGAGTACAATGCCCTATGTACTCCACTACGAAATCTATACGAAACTGTTTGAATGTAGCAACCATGTCGTAAAAGTATGAATGCATGAAGTGCTACCTAGATAGTAATAATACAAGACTTGACATATATGATATAGGGATACTCTCGGATAAGGATATATCTGATTCGATCCGGATCCGAATCCGATTTTTTGGCAGATACGGATATAAAAAATCTGTATCTGGACGGATACGGATACGGATTCAGATATCCAAATCGAAACAAAATTTGCATTCGGATGCAGATATGGATATTCCTAAAAAAAGCAGATTCGGATACAGATATCCACTTAATTTAATATATATTTATTTAATAAATATAGTTAATAGTTATACACTTGAATACTTATTCGTAATTTCCTGTTTCTATCCCACTGTAGTAGGCGCAGCCCTAACCTAATCCCCAATTCCCCAATTCCTAAATCGACCCTTCCTCTCGACGACTCGACCCCAGTCCCCATCCCCAATTCCCCATCGACCTCGCGACCCCAGTCACGCCGCTAGGAAAGCCCAGCCACGCCAGCGCCCCTGCCTCTTCTCCCATTCCTTTCCCGCAGCCAGAGTCAACGGCAGCATCGCCTGCACCCATGCCAGCCAGCAGTCGCGACGCACCTCTCGTCGCTGTCCCACTTCCGACGCTGCGCCTCCCGTCATCCAGCACCGCCGTCCCCATCCTGTCGTGCCGCCCCCTGGCCCCCTGGCTACCGTCGGAGTCACACTTAGTTCAAGAGACAGTATAAATCTTTCTCTATTTTTGAATATATTATTCACTGTATTTTGGTAGTTTTAAGTTATCGCATATTCATAGGTGCAAAGTGATTAATTATATGTTATATGTTAATTTTTTTTCATAGGTTCAAAATAGTGTTCATCATGTCTTCTCCTAATGAACAATCTATCACTCAGCCCATTAATACCGAATCATCAAGTAATTCAAATACTCAAGTACGAAAACCACCGAGAAGTAGATCGGAGGTGTGGAAAGATTTTGTAAAATATGATATGGATGTAAAAGAAATGGTAGATGGGAAAGAGATAGTGGCAAAATGCAAAAAGACCAAGTGCATACATTGTCATTTCAAAACTAGTGCGGATAGTAGACTTGGAACTACACACCTAAGGAACCATATAACAACATATTCAAAGAAACCGAGAGCCGATATACGCCAAATGTTGATACGAGCATCCTCCAAGAAAGATGATGGAACTTGTAGCCTAGAAAATTTTCAATTTGACATTGAGAAAAGTCGCTATAAACTTGCACAAGCAATTATTGCTCATGAATACCCATTCAATATAGTGACACATAGAAGGTTTTTGGGTTACTTTCACTCTCTTCGTCCCGAACACATAGTTCCTTCTCGCAATACAATCATGGAATTGTGTATGAATGTCTATGTTGATTACAAAAAGAAGTTGTTTGACACACTTTCCTCACATACAAGTAGGATAAGTTTCACAATGGATAAGTGGACCGCATCTTCACAACAAAATTCATACTTGTGTGTTACTTCTCATTTCATTGATGATGCTTGGAATTTGCAGCGGAGGGTTGTCGGTTTTATTAAAGTTAGAGGGGGTACAGGAATAATTATTTGTGATATTTTTATGTCGTGCATGCTTCAATAAAATATTGATAGTAAGATTTTTACCGTTACCGTTGATAATGACACGGTTAATGATGTTGCTATCTCTTTGGCAAAGGATTGTATTTTGGATACGCTTCCTTGCAAGGGTTCTTTTTTTCATGTGAGATGTGCCGCACATATTATTAATCTTTTTGTCTAAGATGGTTTGAAGCAAATCTCCGAAGCTATTCATAATGTAAGGAAAAGCATTAAATATATTACAATGTCACCACAAGTGTAAGAAAGTTTCTATGATATTGCTAAACGACTTGGTGTGAATGGAAGACATGTTTTTCTTGATGTTTGCACAAGATGGAATTCCACTTATGATATGTTAAGTGTTGCACTAGAATATAAGCAAGTATTTAGTAAATTCCGTCTCAAAGACAACAAATACAATTCTTGCCCATCGGGAGATGGATGGAATCATATTGATACCTTGAGTAATTGCTTGAAGTATTTTAGTGATCTAACTAAGCTTATTTCTGGTTCTGATTATTGTACTGCTAATCTTCTTTTCGAGGAATTTTGTAAAGTTTTATTACTTCTAAATGAATGGGAGAGAAGTTCAGATACTACAATTGTGAGAATGGCAACTGCGATGAAGAAGAAGTTCATGAAGTAATGGTTGAAAGCTAACAAGATTTTTACCGTTGCAACTTTTCTTGACCCAACATATAAATTAGTTGCCATTAAGTTGTATTATGAAGAGATATATGGTTTTGATGGTGCACGACGGTTAGGAAATATTGTAAACTTAATCAAGGAACTTCATGGTGAATATTCACAAAATTCTCATGAGAAAAGTCAATGTATACCAAAAGGAGTTGGCTCAAGCAATTCTTCACAAAGAGTTGAAAGTGTTGGTGAAAAGAGAAAGAGTAGATTTGATCAATATATTGAGAGTTTTCAAAGCTTGCCTACGAAGACAGATTTAGACATATATATGGAGGAGGGTGTTCTTAGGTGGAATGATTCTACAATGGAAAATTTTGATATATTAGCTTGGTGGAGAGGGAATATCGGAAAGTATCCTATACTTGCAAGGATTGCAAAAGATGTTTTTACTGTCCTGGTTCCACAGTAGCTTCTGAATCCACCTTTAGCACTAGTGGTCATGTGATCCATTGTCATAGAAGCCGAATGAAGAAGGAAACAATTGAAGTCTTGATATTAACTCAAGATTGGCTAAGAGCAGAGGATGGAGGTATTTGCAATACTCTCCCTCTTTTTTGTATATATTTATTAATCAGTATCTAATTATCTCTATTGTGTGTTAATTTGTAGCATCCAAAGTAGAACTATTTTCTAATGATTTGGTCAATGAAAATGCAAGAACGAAGAATGAATATGTGACTCTTATACCAACAACTCTAGGTATGATGAGATTCAAATAATGTTACACACTTACACCACTTGCACGAATTTTTTGTTATTTGCACAAATATAATTATATTTAATTTTTGTTATTAAGGTGACGATGAGGTGGATGAATATATCTTGGAACAATTGGATGATGATTATTGATCTTTTCATTCTGGGTTGATGGAAGCCCGCTTTCTTTTGAAGACTTGGTTGATCATCATATGGTTTATTTATAGATGTAATGTGAGGTGACAACATGGAGGGCCATTTGTTTTAGCTTTCTGTTTGTTATTTTGGATGGATTTTGAGTTATGAATCAAAGTAAACTACTAAAGGAAAGATTTTCTCACATTTCTTTCTTCATGTTAATGTCTCATATAGTCATCAAAGTTTATCAACTTTTTTCTTTATAATATTATGTTAATCATTCTAGTAGTTGTGCACCTGAAGGGTTTAAATGTAGATATGGATGAATGAGCGTGTGAGTCTTCAGGAGGTGAAGGTAAATTAGCTGCAGTGTCCTATTTGCAATGATCGACTTTACTATTTTTGGTTATAATGTATCATTAATTGATGTACCTATTTTCGTGGAGCAGAAAAATACCATGGAATTGTTCTTATCTTTGAAGGGCTTGTAGAAAGTATTCCAGAATTGTATGCACTCTTGCAGGTAGTTGTTTGTTTTTTAAACTAGTATGAATTCTGAATTTTGAAGCTTCAATTGTAGCAATTCTGAAGATCAAATAGTTTTAAGTCTGGTTTTTTTTAATTATTATTATTATGTGTGTGCTTTGCTTGATCTAATATGTCTGACCTTTTGCTATAAATATAGGGGTTTTTTAAAAATAATTTATTATTATTATTGTTGTTGTTGTTTTTGTCGTTGAAGTCAAATCTTGATTAGAAAGTAAATTTGGGGTTAATGAGATTCATGTAAGTAAATTTGCTAGCCATGAACTGATTATGCTATATATGCCATAGGTTCGAGTTTAGAATCTCTTTAGATTACTTTTCGGTTGAGAAAGTAGCAAGATGGGTTTCCGAAGATGGTCTATTTGGATTTGTATTTTAGAGGTTTGCCCTTTCTCTTATAATCATTTGATAAGGATTGACACAAATTAGAGTGATTTGATTTAACAAGTGGATGGTTTTCTTTATTTTTCCATGTTGATTTCAATAAAAATTGGAAAGATTCAATTTCTTCCCCCAAAAAAATTCAGTTGGTTTTGATCTAGCGGCCATCACCTACAAAAACAGAAGGTTGAATCTAAATAGTCTTGTAATTGATGCTAGGTAAAAGTGGAGGCCAGTCGCTGCTACCTTTGCCATATCCAATAATCCTTCTAGTTTGGATGTGAAAACATCATCTGAAAACAGCCTGCAGTTGAAGAGCAATATGGGATCATCGTTTCCAGAACTAGCTATGAAGGTCCGATTATTTATGAGCTTTAGATTCTATCCGGTAACCTTGTTTCGATTGTTGAAGATCATGTTTAGTCACCTGTATCTGACTTTCCTTATTTTCTACAGGTTAGGAAAGCTTACAAGATAACAAAACAGCGAGAGAGGTGGACGGAAGAAGAGCATAATAGGTTTCTGGAAGCTTTGAAACTGTATGGTCGAACCTGGCGCCAAATAGAAGGTACAATTTCATACCGGAAACATTAGTTTTGGGATCATTCGTGGTATGCTGTGTATTTTCCATTTTTGTCTTACGTGTAGGCTTGCTTTTTGCAGAGCACATAGGCACAAAGACTGCAGTCCAGATCCGAAGCCATGTGCAAAAGTTTTTTACCAAGGTGTCCTGTCATGCTCTTCTTCTAGTAACTATTTCGCTCTACCTTATTATGATGTTCATGGGTGGTCTTATTTGATCTTAAAGTAAGTAAAATCATTCATGGAGATTAATACCTTATGTATGGTGACGTGGTAGAAGTTCTACCTGTGCTCCTTCACATATTTAAAATGTGGTGTCTTCTTACCTGTGCTCCTACACAGATTTAATGTGATAATATTTTCAGTGAGAGTCCTTCAGTTCATGCTCAAACTGAAATATCAACTTGCCCATATATATCCTTAATCTAATCTATGTTGCCTTTGCATTTCCTTATCTTCCAATGTTGCTAATTTACCAAAATTATCTTTACCTTCTGTTCTTATCATTTGTTAATTTATTTTTCCAAAAATAATTGAATATGCAAGCTTGTTGTCTGCGTTTTTTGTTCCTTCAGCATCTTTTCTCATTGTTAGTTTTCGCAGATATCAGTGGATATGAACTTCAGTATGTCTAAATTAGAATTTGATTGTTTAGTAGATTGGTATTTTAGGATGCCTTTAGTTAATCTGCCTCCATTTTACTTCAAATTGTTTTGTCCACATATGGATCTTAAAAGTCCTATAACTAATTGCTAGTTTACTCAACCACGTGGCAATTTCTAGTTTCCTACTCCAATTACCTTTTTCTTATTAGTCATAATTCAATAATTACCCTTTTACTTTGTTATCTATTTTTCAGCTTATATGTGGCAATTGATGAGATTCAATATACAACTCTTGAAAATTTTGAGATGCCAATCTCAAGGAAAGGAGTTCACCAATGCTGATATATTAAATTGAGCCAATGATGTAAGGAGTACAGGAAGGACTTCTCAGATGGACAGTTTCAAGGTATTGCATTTGGACTCTCTTTTCCATTAACTTGCTAACTGCCTAGTATGAATCTCTCTCATTTGTCCTTCAGTTACCTTCTGTTAGGATAACAAACTATCAAATGGATTCTTCTTTCTCGAACTACTTAGTTCTGTGGAGCCAAGGGTTGTCAACTGGAACCTTGTTAGCAAGAGCGAAACCGGTAAGTTTTTGCTTGTTCAAGAAAAAAGAGAAATTGTTCTCGATTATGTAGGAATTGGGACATCTAAGTTATGTTGATTTCCCTCATATCAAGTGCAAGTTTCAATGTACATTTTCTCACACTGCCTAAATCATTGGAATGTAGATGAGGAAAAGCGGTTGAATGCTACTTATATTATCAGTGTGGCAAGAAAGCTTGGATGCTCCATCTTTTTATTGCTCGAAGACATCATGGAGGTAGTTTTGTGCTCTTATGATTGCTTTCACATGCGTATATATCTTCATCAAAATTCTTAGCCCACTGTTTCCTCCTTTCAAATTGCTATCTAACTACAACTATTGTGTGATGTTTGATGTTTCATTCAATATTTGTATCAGTGTCACAACCTTGGTACAATATCAGTCACCAACTATATAGAGCCCCTCTCTCGTACTTTAATTCAACATGTTTTACAGCCATCTCATATTGTTTCATATTGTAGGAAGACAGTCTCCATAAACCACAACTTATTTTTCTATTTTTTTGGATTTTCTGTTATGTACAGGATTGACAAACATTTTGTTGAATACATGCTCTTATACGTTTTTTTCCAAAAATGTTTGCAGGGGCTCAAGTCGCCATTCCTCCATTACTGCAGTTCTTCCGAAGTACTGTCTTTTTCAATAACGCCACACCTTTCTGGTGAAAAAGGTTAAGAGTCAGATTTAAACTAATGCAAAATAGACAGGTAACTGAATACTGTATTCATTTTTATAAGAGTTGTATATATTTGAAATAAATTTTCATTCACCTATTTTATTCTGTTGATTTTCATTTTGTGATTAGATATGAAAATCAATATCCACAATTCAGTGATATACATGTCTTAAGTACTAGTTAAGAAAAATAAATAGCAAAAACTTTATTTTTGATATCCGAATTCGTATCCGTTATCTGGTAGACCGTATCCGATTCGCATCCGTATCGAAAAATTTCGGATACGGATATGATTTTTATTTTTCGAGTCATATCTGTATCCGTATCCTAATCCGTCTTTGGAATGCGGATACGGATATTGGTATAGCCAATATTCGATCCGTATCCGATCCGAAAGCATCATGTTACCTGATACTTGTTACCTGATACCTGTACATGATACTTGATCACTTGATTCCTGTTACTTGTTACTTGTACTTGATGCTTGTTACTTGTTTACATGATACTTGTTCACTTGACACTTGATACATGCCACTTGTACTTTTATATCTCGCCATGCTAGTATTCTATTTTGTTATCATGCACATTCTATGTTATTAGTTAGTTTTTCCATGTACTTGTATCCTGCACTACAAGCGGCCCGTAACTTGCATTGACGGGAGTTTGTTTTCTCTTTCCTATTCTTGCAATTTTTAAACTGCAGATTTTGGAGAACAGGTACTAGATGGTGTTAGTGATATGCAATATTAGTGCTGAAATTTTGCTATTATTATTTCTTGTTGCTTGTTTTATATAATTGTATCTTGTACTTGGATTTATTTGTATTTGGGCAATGTAACCCAGGATATTTGACTTATTTAGATCTTGATATATTTGAGATTAATATAATTGGTTCAAGTATTCTTGTTGGTATTTTGATTCATATGTGCATACTTGGTTGATTCTTTTGCTTCCGACTCTGATTATTCTTGTGAAATGTTGTAAAGATTCTTGAACAGCTTATGGATGATGAAAATCATTTGCTGAGCTTAGTCACGTATCCGTATTCCGTATTCTCTTTTGGGTAGCGGGGCTTGACAAAAAGATGTAACAACAAAATAGAGTAACTAACTCCAAGTCAAGAACAGGAACAACTAGCATGGCAAGATGAACGAATGCAAGTGGCATGTAACAAGTGTCAAGTAACAAGTGAACGAGTAACAAGTAACAAATGTCAAGAATCAAGTATCATGTACAAGTAGCAAGTAGCAAGTATCAAGTGATTATGTTCAAGTCTTGTATCTAATCCTATCTAGGTAGAACTTCATGCGTCTCAGATTTTTACCACATGGTTGCTATATTCAAACAGTTACGTTTTAGATTTCATAGTGGATCATAGAGGGCAGTGTACTCAGGGACAAGTATCAAGTAATCAAGTATCAAGTATCACGTGTCAAGTGTTCAAGCCTCAAGTATCAAGTATCAAATAATCACGTAGGATCTATAGATCCCCTTCCGAGTACACGTTTTTGTATTTTCCACTATTAGATCTTTCCCTTTAAACCCCGGTTTAGTTTCTTGTTATTATTACTCAAGCAAGCAAGGACGTGCACAAACAAGTCAAGAAACATGGTAATATGATAAGGGACAAGTAAAAGTTGAACAAAGGACACGTATGGATGATGAAAGACTCAAAATAGACTAAGACAACAAAAATTCTTGTTCAGGATAGCAAAACACTACTGCACCAAATCTGGGATTCCCATTGCCACTAATATACAAACCTGGAACTTTCAGAAAATCTAGAAAATATACTCTCGGCCGAATCCATTAAATATATATAAGTCATATGGTATTTCACAAAAACAGGTCCAAAACAGAATTATAAACAGAAAACATGTTCAGCTAGAAATCAGAAATTTTTATTCATAAACAGGAAAACGACATAAAAACTTATTGATTAAATCCAAGAAAAATATAGGGTATTTCCTAGTATGTCTAGTATTAGCAAATATAATTTCATAATTTTCCAACATAGATAGAATAGTCAAATAAAATCAGAAGACAGCAAGGTACAACAAATTTGTAAATCTGAAATCTTAAACACAGCAGTACTAAAACAACAATAGATTACAAAATATAAATCGAAATCTAGATCCGTCAAAAGGATGATAAAATAGATACAGGAGGCTACATTTAATATTCACAAAGTTTTTATAAACAACAATTAGAATCAGGTTGAAATTAAGGTTCTTTACTGAACAGCATGAAAATTCTGCAAGTATAGTAGTTGTTTGAAAGCATAGAATAGTCTATAGAAGTTATCGATTAAATCTATAAAATTTACGGGTTAATCTCAATCAAGTCTAGTTGTATTCAGCAAAATATTGGATCAAAATATTATCTTTAACATCAGTATAAAAATAAATAACCATACAAAATTCATATAAAATAGAATCTGGAATTTCCTACACATCTGTAGTAAAATAGCAATAACTTGCAACTCACAAATCAAAACGGAGATCTGTCAGAAATTCTGGAAACTAGACAGAATTTTCTATAATTCATATTCACAAATAATTTTCATATACTGCCCTTAATAGGGTCTAAAATATTGAACAAAAACGGGGTAACAACAAAAACAGAAATATTCCTTATGCATGAAATCAACTAGCTCATAGGTAACACATCCAAATTATAACAAAGTGTGAAATATGGTGCACTAGATATCCAAGCAGCATGGTATAGGGTATTTAATAAGTCTACAACGAATTATACTACCACTAACACATCAAGCATGCAAGATTCATACAATACCTCATAACTCACGAACAACGTGCATGTATACATCAAGAATTTATTAGATCTAAGTTATTTCATATCGTGTGTGTAATGAGACAACTATTGGTGGATCAACATATAGAGACAAGATCTAACAAGGTTTTTGCACAAGAATTGTCTCTAGAACACAACTACACGACAGGCGGTATTTAGTACTTGTATATGCAACAGAAAAGTATACAAGTTACTTGCCTGGAGATTGACAACGAAAACGAAGAAGCAAGAACGAGAATAACGGGAACGGATTCCCGGGAGACGAGCTCAACAAATGAATGAATCACGAACCACTACCACACGAACCCATGAGAACAACACACACCTACAAGATCCATGCAACGATAGTGGATGCACGCACTAAAAGAGAGAGATGACGGACAGCGGCGGAGTCACTGCTACTCGCTGCAGTCGGGAGGGATACACGCATAGGGGAGGAGCATTGGGGTCTGGTGTTGCTGTCGAGGTGGGGGTGCGGAATCGTTGTGGAGGCACATCGGGAGAATGGCGACGGCAGCATAGCACACGGCTGCCGGTGCTGCTGCGGTCGGACGGAGGCAACACAGCACATAGGGAGGCGCCGCGTCACTTCTGGCTGTCGACGACGGAAGAGGAGACAGGAGGAGGGCTAAGGTCGGGCTGTAGACTTTGGGAAAGGGCAGCATAGGGATGCAGGGGGTTGGTTGTTGGTCAAGGCTTTGCTGGCTATGGCTGAACAATGCAGGGGCGTCGCTGAAGGCACAGCGCAGGGAAGTTGCGCTGCTGGCTGCTGACGAAGCGGGAGGAGAAGGGAAGGAGGAGGGCGGAGCTTTGTTCTTGGGAGGAAAACAGAAGAGCGATGCAATGGCGGAGCTCAGGGATTTTGGCGATGGCGAGGCGATGAGGGGGGTGCAGCGATGGGGATGATGACGAGGATGATGGCACAGGGTCGATGGGTAATGGGTTTCGGGAGCGAAGACGACGAGGTGATGAATTCAGGAGATGGAGATGGCGAAGAGATGGGTTCATGGTGGTGAGGCGAGGAGGATGATGGTTTGACGAGAGCAGGTGCGGTGATGAAGACGAGGGTGAGTGGAATACGATGAGGCGGTGACGGGGACGGGTAGAGGTCGAAGGCGACGAGGTGCACAGGGTAGGATCAAGAGTCTTGAGGTAGGAGAAGGGGGTTGGCGGCTATTAGAGGTTTCAACGGTAGAGGGTTGATTAGGTTTTAGGGTAGGTTTATATATATAGGGTAATGAGTTTTGGGTTATTGGGTAGATGATACAATAGAAAAATGGGTAATTGATTTTGGGTTATAAATTAATTAATAGATTTAAATC
Source organism: Hemerocallis citrina (assembly GCA_017893485.1). Classification (NCBI taxonomy): domain Eukaryota; kingdom Viridiplantae; phylum Streptophyta; class Magnoliopsida; order Asparagales; family Asphodelaceae; genus Hemerocallis; species Hemerocallis citrina. Next base: position 201,692,290 of record CM030358.1, read on the forward strand.
CAATAGGAGAAAAATAATAAGCGTTATAGGGGTTTATAAAACATACTTATGCATATACATTAAGTCATATAATGAATACATATAAAATAGAGTATATTCGGCTTAAAATAAAATAATATTAATATTAATATTAAAAATAAAAATAATGATACTATAAATAACAGCACTAACAAAAATAAAACTGATGATAATAATAATAATAATAATAATAATAATAATAATATATGTATATCAAAATGCAAATTCGAGTTTAACAGATTTATCAAAATAATCCAAACAATATATAATATAAATAGTCGATCAATAAATTTAAATACACCGTTATTCAAAATAAGTATAATTTTTGAATAATAAAATGAAATAGAAAATTTCTTAGTAACCAGAATAATATTTTGTTAAAATTTGATCAATCAAAAATATAACTGTTGGAAAAAAAAAAGCGAGAAGAAAGTTATAAAAAAAATTAATAAAGAAAATACACGGAAAATACATATACGGGAACAAGGGTTAAACTTAGGAGGAGGGGGAGGTCGTATCTCCTTGCTCGTGAACCCTTGGGTTGGAAAGAATTAACCGAGGTGGTCCTCTTCGGTGGGCGGTCTCAATCTGATCGACTCTAGTGTGATCCGTATTTTTCTCTGTTTTTAGTTTCAGTTTATCTCCTTCACATGCCCATCTCTTCATTTTTTTCTCTTTGTAGAGGCTTCAGAAATGGACTTCAGGGCAATGCTGTTCGACTGGGCGGGAGTAGCCAATAAGGCCCCGAACGGGAAAAAGAAGAAGAGGACAACCTTGGGGCCGCCGTCTGCCAAAGCCACGAAGGCTACGGTGGTGACGACTCAGGTGGTCGACTTGGAGTCTGCCCTTCCTGCCCCGCCTACCCCTCCTGCTCTGTCTGTCGGAGGATTCACCATCGGGGATGTATTGGCGCTCAAGGCCCTGCCTCTTATAGCTGCGGTAGAGGGAATTCTTACTGAGGAGCACAAGAAGCTCTTCATCCCCGACTGACATGTGATGAAGCACGATAGTTTCCTTGGGGACTACGCCAGTTGTATACAAGCAGTGCGGCACTTGCCCTCCTCCAGTGATGGCGGAGAGGGGACCCTCTTCGCCTCCTGGGGGAGTGCGATCTTCTAGGCCCTGGCCTGCGGGTGGACCATCCTCTAGAAGCCCTTTGCTGTTCAGGGTGAAGGATTTCCTCAGCGGCTCACCTCTCATTCAAGCAAGTTCGGAGATCTATCCCCTGCTGACGGTCGACGATGACCTGACGAAGGTCTTGCGGCCCTGAGGGACTGTGGGAGGCCATGGAGTCGGAGGAAGCATTGTGAATCGAGACATGATTATGATGAGGGTGTTTACTGGGACGACTTCGAAGAGAGCCACCCGGGACAGCCCCCCGAGACCCAGGAGGGGCCTGCTGAGGAGGAGGCTATTGGGAAAGAGGCTGTTCAGGCTGCGGCTGCTGAACTTGCTGGTCGAGTTGAAGAAGAACATCATGGAGTGGAGGAGGAGGAGGAAGAGGAGTGGCTCTGCGGCTGGAGGTCGCTGCTTTTCCTTTCTTTGGAGGCATGGCTTGGAAACTAACTTCACCGGTGAAGTAAGGTTGGATTACTTTTTCGTATCCCACAGATGGCACCAATCTGTTGCTACTGATTTTGGTGTGGGAGCAAACAGATAAATTTGTGGATTCTTTTGGAAACAATAAAGACAAACATGTTGACTTTTCACCGACGTTTGACTGTTTCTTGCTACTGCCGTTGACCTGCAAAAAGTTCGATACACTGGGATGGATCCCGGTGACGAACCCTCCGACGCTCAAGTCAGTAATCAGGAAGATTAAGAAAGAGCATTTATGTGAAAAAATATTGATTAACTTGTTATGGTAGGGGGAGAGGGGTATTTATAATCGCCTTAAGGGACAATTTAGAGATAATCATTTATCTCTATGTCCCGGTATTTTTGGATAAGATACAGAGTTTAAATTAGTTTCATGATAAAAGAGGCGGTTTAAACCGTCTCTTAGAGATAATCACGAGTTTGAATTACTCTTTAAATATCTGGGCTGTTTTGAAACGGGTTGCCACCCACGCCCAATAGGATAGATCCATTTTTGGGTTACTGGGCTGTGTAGAGAGACCCAGTTCCCGTTTCAGACCCGTTTGTAGGTGGAATTACTGTTTTACCCTTGAGTGCTTTAAGATTCGTGCTCGGTTTGAACGGTCTCAATTTAATCATATTTTTAGCCATATCAATAAGATTGCTAAATAAAGGGATAGAAAAATAAAAGATCTGGATACAATTAGGTATATTAAGAGCGATGATTCAAGAGTCTTAATAGAAAACGAAGAAGTTAAGCAAATATAGCGAAATTACTTTGAAAAGTTATTAAATAAAAATTTTGTGGGCAACTTAAATATAAAGGACTCGAAGGAGATTCGAGAGCATATGTTTTTTCGTAGAATTATGACCTCAAATGTTCAAAATGCTCTAGAAAGGATGAAAATAGGAAAAGCTTTCCGACCGAATGGTATACCCATTGAAGTTTGGAAGTGTCTTGGAGATGTAGAAATGGGTTGGTTAAAAAGATTATTTAATAAAATTTTGAGGACTAAGAAAATGCCCGATGAATGGAGAATTAAAGCCTATATAAAAACAAATGAGATATACAAAGTTTCTCCAACTACCGAAGGATTAAATTAATGAGTCATACGATGAAAATTTGGGAGAGAGTGATTGAACATAAACTGAGACTAAAAACTTTAGTGTTTGAGAATCGGTTTGGATTTATGCTTGGGATGTCAGCAATGGAAGCAATTTATGTACTGAGGAGACTTATGAAAAAATATAGGGAGAATAAGAAAGATCTACATTTGGTGTTTAGATCTAGAAAATGTATATGATAAAGTCCCTAGAGACATAGTATGGTAGGTGTTAAATAACTATTCATATATTGAGGTAATTAAGGATATGTATGAAGGGATAAAGATCACAATTAGAACAACCACAGAAGAGACCAGTGATTTTCAAATTACTGTGGGTTTACACCAATGTTCGGCTTTAAGCCCCTACCTCTTTACTTTGGTTATGGACGAATTGACGCTAGGAATACAATATGAGGTGCCTTGGTGTATGCTTTTTGCCGATGACATCATCTTAGTGGACGAGAATATAGCAGAAATCATTGCTAAATTAGAATTGTGGAGAGAAACTTTGGAAGCTAGAGGCTTTAGAATAAGTAGAACTAAAACAGAGTATATGGAGTGTAATTTTAGTGATATTCGGAACACAACTAAGAAATTAGTGAAGCTTGATGGTCAAAAAATACGTAAGAGAGACTGTTTCTGATATTTAGGCTCGATTATACAAAGAGATGGGAAAATTTGTGAAGATATTATCCATAGAATCCAAGCAGTATGGCTTAAGTGGGGAAGTGTCAGTGATGTTTTGTGTGACACACGTATACCTTTGATGTTGAAGAAAAAAATTTATAAGACGACTGTTAGACCAGCAATGTATAGAGCAGCGTGTTGGGCAACTAAGAAAAAACATCAAAAAATGAGTGTATCGGAGATGAGGATGTTAAGATGGATGTGTGGTAAAACTAGGAAGGATAGAATTAGAAACGAGTATATACAAGACAAGCTAAAGGTAGATCATATCCAAGATAAGTTAGGAGAGAATCGCCTCAGATGGTTTGGATATATCACACGTAGACCTATTAGTGCTCCGTTAGAAAAAGTGATTTGATAAGTATTGAGAATAAAGTTAGGGGTAGGGGAAGACCAAAACTTACTTGGGTGGAAACGGTGAGAAAATATATGATAGGTCGTGACCTTACAAAAGATATTGCGCTAAAGCGAGCAAAATGGAAAACCAAGATTCATGTAGCCGACTCCAACTAGTTGGGAAAAATGCTTTGTTGTTGTTATTGTTGTAATCCTATCACTTAATCAAACCTTAAAAAGCATACAATATTGTATAGATGTTATTAGAGATTTTTTTCAAAAACATTATATTCACGTTTTAAAAATATATATATGTGAAATACTCTAAAAAAACCAGCATAAGTGATCTTTTAGACAATAATCTATATTATTAGTGATATTTATGGAAATAGAGATTTTGAAGTGGCTTTTAATCCAATTTTTAAATAATTGAAATATACTTAAAACAACTCTTCCTCTTCTCTCTTCCTTATTTCCATTTTTTTTAATAGAGAAATGAGATAATAAACACATTTAATTATGGAAAATAACATGATTAAACAGTATTATCAGCCAAGGGTATATTAGGAAATATATCCAAAAAACAACCAAAAATCATCACGTGATCTATGAAATTGCTTATGCACCAAAAATATTGACCGAGTACACCCATCTGCAAAAAAAAAAAAGGTTGTAGTTATCTGCAAATTTGTGAAACATGAGTATAATTTATTGAAATTTACCCAAACTAAAATGGATTTAACTGAAAAACTTAAATGGGCCTCCGGAAGCCCGAATTAGGCTGGTAGCGGAAGCTAAAAAGATTGTAGCTTGGACTTCAATTGTTATTGGGCTTAAAAGATACCTATTTCCCTATTCCTGAATAAGGATATAGCTTAACAGTTCTTTTAACCATGGGGCCATAGCGGCCCATGATAGACTTAAATAGAAATGTAAATTTAGTGGCCCATGATATTTATATCCTTATCCTCTTAATCACATGGTTCATGTGAACATGCTGCTGACAGTAAATTAAAGTCACCATTTTAAAAACGTAAATTAAAGTCACCGTTTTTTAAATTTCTTTCTAAATAAATCTTATATATCCTTTGATTTTCAATCACATTTAGTGCGTTCTGATGATTTTTAAATTTCAAATTTCCCATGTTACCTAGGCTTTTATTTTCTAGAAATGTTTATTTTCCACTATTTCTCAAATTAATATTAATCTAGCAATATCTCTACTATTTTAATTGGAGAGTTTGTCCCCAAACAAACACGTGCATTGTAACTCAACAAACCATGCAATGCACATGCATAACTAATATAAAAGATATCTTAGGTTTGATGTCAGACAACGTTAGATTTCTTTTTATAAAATATTTATATAAAAACGTGCATCACATGTGTAAATTACTAGTATTTATAACTGTTTTGTTTCTTTTTATAGAAAAAATATGACCTCGTCACCGTTTCATTAATCAATAAATTAACGAAACCAGTTGATATGGCCAAAAATGGGGTTTAATCGGAACCGTCCAAATCGGGCACGAATCTTGAAGCCCAGGGGTAAAACGGTAATTTCACCTACCAATGGGTCTGAAGCGGGTACTGGTTCACCTTTTTGGAAACCCACTAACCCGCGAACGGATTCACCTCAACTGGGTGCGGGTTTCAACCCGCAACAAACTCGGTCCAGAAAGGATAGAATTAGGGTTTCTGATTAATCCTAATCAACGGCCCTGATTCGTATCTATCCTTTCACGGGGATTAGTGATTACATTCCTTATCTAACCACAGGGGGATTACATTCCTAATCTGATCCCAGCGACGCCTATAAATACCCCCCATCCATCTCCATTAAGAGGTAATCAATCTTTCTCCAGTTTTTGCGCTCTTTCATAATCTTCTCTGATTACTTACTTGAGCGTCGGAGGGTGCGTCGCCGGGATCAACCCCGGTGTCTCGCACTTTTTTGCAGGTGTACGGCAGGAGTCAGCGTCAAACACCGACGGAACAGGTATATAGGTTTACTATTCAGTTTCCCTAAGAATCCACAAATACTATCTGTTTGCCCCCACACCAAATTTAGCAGCAACAGATTGGCGTCGTCTGTGGGAAACTAACGAATAGCAACCTCCCCTCTTCCCGTTGGACAAATCTTCTCAAGCCATGCCTCCTAGGAAAGTCAGATCAAGAGGGTCCAACAGAGGACCCAACCCCGATCAGCAGCAAGAAATTCCCATCCAGCCTACCCAACAGCAGGGGCAACTTCCTCCTCCAGCGGAAGACCCGCTCCAACAGGACCTTCCTCCTCCTCCGAATCAGCCACCTCCTAAGGGTCCTAACCCTCAGAAACAACCTCTTCACTAGGACCACGTCTCCATCCACAACGCCTCTTCGGACTCTATGGCCTCCCATCATCCCCGAGTTTCTGGTCTCCACAACACCGCCCTCAACCGGCAGAAGGATGAGGATCTTCGTCGCCATCTGGATGAAAAGCGGGCCCGAGAGGGAACCTCCCGCTAACACCGTCCGGATGAGTGATCTCCTCACCACCGATAATACAGAAGATCCCCTACCCGAAGGGGGCGGAGAGAGTCCCCCAAGCATTATAGAAGAAGGCCACACTCCCCCGCAGGTCGGCAACAGCCTAGGAACGATGAGGCACCCATCACCCGTGCCGAGTTCTAGCAGTTCCAAGCGACCGTCCTACAAGCCCTCAATCTCCGTCCTAACACTAATGCTCCGAAGATTCCCTCTCCTCCTCCGGTCCGAAGTCCTCGCCGACGGTCACCATCTCCTCCTCTAGCTCCCAGCAACTCAAGGCATGTACCAAGTCCTCGCCGTTCCAGGAGCCACCGTCGTCGTAGCCCCCGCTCTCCCTCATACGAAGACCAGTCGAGAGCCTCGCCAGATTACCATCGGAGGGATGATGCAGTCTATCGCCGTCTCCATGAGATGGAGAGGCGCTTGGGTCAGTTAGGCCGAGAAGAAGAGCTCAGAGGAAGGACCCTTCGTCCTAGCAGACCTCCTTTTTCCCGAACTATAATGGATGCACCCGTGCCAATCGGCTTCAAGCCTCCTCAATTTGAGACCTATTCCGGGGAGACTGACCCCGTTGATCACATCGAGAGCTTCAAGACCCTAATGCTCATCCACTAAGCTTCCGATGCTCTGCTCTGTAAAACCTTCCCTGCAACTCTCAAGGGTCCAGCTCGAGAATGGTACCCTCGCCTTGCCCCCTCCTCAATATTCTCCTTCGAGCAATTCGAGACCCTATTCGTCACCCATTTTGTAAGTAGCCGAAGAACTGAGAAGACCAGCATCTCGCTACTATACCTCCACCAGAAGAAGGGTGAGAAGTTGAGAGACTATGTGAAGAGGTTCACAGCTGAAGCCAGGTCCATAGCATCCCTCGACCAGTCGGTCGCTGCAGCAGCATTTCAATCCAATGTCCTCAACTCCAGCCTCCGCTCCTCCCTCACCAAGAAGCCCCCACAGAGTTTCTCTGACCTCCTCCTCCGGAGTGAAAAGTATATTCGGGCCGAAGAAGCTGAGCACCGCCCTAACTTGCAGGGGTCTTCCTCCGGGTTTAAGAGGAAGGGAACAGAAGATGAAGGAGCAAAGAAGCTTCAAAAGGATAATGCCGGCCAGCGCCGACCTCCCCCCAGATTCGAGAAATTTACTCCTCTCACCACCAACGTCTCTACCATCTTGATGGAAGTTGAGAAAGAAGGAATCATACCCCTGCTCCAAAAATGAATACCCCCGGCAAAAGAAGGGATAAGGACAAATGGTGTCGTTATCATCGGGACCACAGCCACGATACCAATGATTGTCGGGCCTTGAAGAATGAGATAGAAGCCCTCATCCAGAGGGGGCAGCTGACCAGGTTCATAAGAAAGGACCGAGCCGAACTTCCTCCCCCGCCTCGGGGGGCTAACAAGCGTCCGGAACGAGAAGAGACGCCCGACTTCGAGGAAGAGCGAGTCCTCCACCTCATTCATAGGGGCCCAATGGGGGGCTCCTCAAACTCCTCTCGGAAGGCATTTATAAGAGAAGTCAACTCGGTCCGAGCCACCCCTCCTCCCAAAGGCCTCGGAGTGCCCGTCACGTTCTCAGACGAAGATCTTGAAGGTGACCGCACCCCTCATTGTGACGCACTCGTCATCAGCCTCCACATGGCGAACATCAAAGTGGAGAGGATCCTAGTAGACAACGGCAGCTCCGTTAACATCCTCTTCCTTGCCGCTTTCAAAGGCCTAAAGCTCTCTCGAGATAGACTCAAGCCAGCCGGATACACGCTCCATGGGTTCACGAGAGTGCCAGTGACTATTGAAGGGGTAATCACCCTCGACGTAACTGCTGGAAAAACTCCTACTACCCGAACGGAGGCGATGGATTTTATGGTTGTGGATGTCCCTACAGCTTACAATGTCATCCTAGGCCGACCCGGCCTAGCAGCTTTGGAAGCCGTTCCTTCAGCATACCATCTTAAGATGAATTTCCCCACCCGGGCCGGGATAGGGGAAGTAAGGGGCAATCAGGAAACGGCCCGTAAGTGCTACATGACCTCTACCCTCGGACCAGTCCTCTCCTTAGAAACTCTGGAAATCCCACAAGATGCTGCTCGACCGACGTCCGAGCCGGTGGATGAACTGGAGGAAGTGCTCTTCTCTGAGCAGGATCCAACTCGCAAGTTCTTTGTTAGCAAGACCCTCCCGTCCGCCCTATGCTCGGACATTGTACAGTGCATCCGAAGGAACCAAGACCTCTTCGCTTGGTCAGCTGAAGACATGCCCGGAATTTCCAAAGAGCTCTTAGTCCACCACCTCAGCGTTGTTCCGGGGTCCAAACCGGTTCAGCAGAAGAGGCGCAAGTTCGCCCCCGAGCACCAGTTAGCCATAAAAGAGGAGGTGGACAAGCTCTTAAAGGCCCGGTTCATACAAGAGGTGAACTATCCTGAGTGGTTGTCAAATGTAGTAATGGTGAAGAAGTCCAATGGGACTTGGAGGATTTGTATTGATTTTACTGATCTCAACAAGACCTGCCCCAATGATCCCTTTCCTCTTCCGAGTATTGACACTTTGATTGATGCCACCTCGGGACATGAAATCCTCAGCTTCATGGACGCCTTCTCAGGCTACAACCAGATCCGGATGTTCCCCCCGGATATCCCGAAGACATCATTCGTGACCGATCAGGGCCTCTATTGCTACAGGGTTATGCCCTTCGGTCTGAAGAACGTAGGAGCCACATACTAACGCCTCGTCAACAAGGTTTTCCAAGCCCAAATCGGCCGTAATATGGAGGTATATGTTGACGACATGCTTGTAAAGAGCATCCGAGGTGCCGATCATGTGACCGACCTCCAAGAAGCGTTTGACGTTCTGAGAAAGCACAGCATGAGACTCAATCCGAACAAGTGTGAGTTCGGAGTCTCTTTAGGGAAGTTCCTCGGCTTCATGGTTAGCCAACGAGGAATTGAAGCAAACCCTGAAAAAATCAAGGCCATATTAGACATGGCCCCTCCCAAAAATGTTAAGGAAGTCCAGAGGTTAACAGGCCGCCATAGGGCGCTTTCTTTCGAAGTCCGGGGAGAAATGCCTCCCTTTCTTCAAGGCCCTCAGAGGGGTTAAAAGGTTCGAATGGGGGCAGCAGCAGCAGGACTCCTTCGACCAGCTCAAGGCGTACCTCGTCAATCCCCCTCTCCTCAGCAAACTGATCCCTGGTGAACCCCTCTACCTCTACCTGGCAGCTTCCGAGCAGACCCTCAGTGCAGTTTTAGTAAGGGAAGAAGACCGGGCTCAGAAGCCCATCTACTATGTGAGCAAGGTGCTTCGGGATGCCGAGCTCCGATTCCCGAAGATAGAAAAGATGGCTTATGCCCTAGTGATGGCCGCGAGAAAGCTTCGTCCGTATTTTCAATCCCATTCGGTGGTCGTTCTTACCGACCAGCCGCTGAAGCAGGTCCTCCACAAGCCAGAGACCTCGGGTCGCCTTATAAAGTGTTCTATCGAGCTGAGCCAGCACGATATAACTTATCAGCCTCGGACCGCGATCAAGGCTCAGGCCTTAGCAGAATTCATAGTTGAAAGTACCATCCCCGAGTCCAGCCAAACAGTGAAGGGACCGCCTATCTGGTCGGTTTATGTGGACGGATCCTCCTGCAACGAGGGAAGCGGAGCAAGGGTCATTCTAGCAGGCCCAGATGACTTCATCCTCCAATACTCCCTCCGTATAAACTTCAAAGCCTCGAACAACGAAGCTGAATACGAGGCACTCATAGCCGGCCTTGGAATGGCCCGAAATGCAGGGGCGCAGCGCCTTCGGATCTTCAGCGACTCTCAGCTAGTCGTGAATCAAGTTCTCGGCGAGTACGAATCACGTGATGACAGGATGGTTAAATACTTAGCCAAAGTCAAGAGCTTCATGGCACTGTTTGAAGAAGCCCTCATCCAAAAAATCCGCCGAGAAGAAAATGCTCAGGCCGATGCCCTCTCAAAACTAGCCTCCTCCTCCCTTCAAGGTCTCGAGCAGACCGTTTTGATAGAAGTCCTTCTGAAGCCAAGCATAGAGGACGAAACTCTCGACTCTATAGAGACATTGCCTATCCTGCTCGAAAACAATTGGATGAAACCCCTCGTCGAATTCTTGAGGGACGGGCTCCTCCCCGAAGATCCTAAGGAAGCACCAAGAGTTAGAACCCGAGCTGAGCGTTACACACTAATCGGAGGTATCCTATATAAACGCTCCTTCACACAGGTAGACGGCCGGCCTTACCTGAGATGCCTCTCCCCCGGGCAAGCCGACTACGCCCTGCAAGAACTTCATGAGGGCATCGGCGGGGCACACTCGGGGTCCAGAGCTCTTGCCCGCAAAGTTTTGAATTACAGATATTTCTGGCCCACTCTCTTACGAGACGCCGAACGACACGTTCGGCAATGCAGCTCCTGTCAGAAGTACGCCGACATCTGACGCCTACCACAAGCTCCACTCACTTCCCTATCAAGTCCGATCCCCTTTGCAATGTGGGGGATGGATTTACTAGGGCTATTCCCACCAGCTCCCGGACAGTTCAAATTCTTAGTCATGGCGATCGACTACTTCTCGAAATGGATAGAGGCCGAGCCCTTGGCCACGATCACCGAGAACAAGGTTGTTCAGTTCTTTTGGAAGAACGTGATCTGCCAATTCGGCGTCCCTAGGGTCCTGATAACAGACAATGGAACACTGTTCACCGGGGCTGCCTTCCGAGCTCTATGCGAAGACCTTGCCATCCAGCACCGGTTCTCCTCCGTTTTCACCCCCAGTCAAATGGCCAAGCCGAAAATGCTAACCGACCGATCCTCTCCGGCATTAAGAAGAGGTTAGATAAGTGTTCCAAAGGCTTATGGGTCGATCAGCTTCTCAACGTGCTGTGGAACTACCGCACCACAAAACGGACCCCCACAGGAGAGAGCCCATTTAATCTCACCTATGGGTCCGAGGCCATCATCCCCCTAGAAGTTGGAATACCCTCTCCTCGTCTATTAGCTTATGAAGAAGAGCAAAACGCCAGAGACCTCTAAGCCAGTCTTGACCTGATAGACGAAATTCGAGAAAGAGCTGCCATTCATCAACAAAGCTACCGAAGAAGGATCGAGTTAGCATACAACAAGAAAGTCCACCCTACGGACCTCAAAGAAGGGGACTTGGTCCTCCGAAAGTTGGCCATCTCGTTCCCAGGTCAGAAGAGCAAATTGGCCCCAAATTGGGAGGGACCTTACAGGATCACCAAAGTAGTCTGCCCCGACGCATACAAACTAGAAGATCTCGAAGGCAGGGAGATCCCTAGGACTTGGAATGCCGACCATCTCTTAAAATACCAAGGGAGAGCACCAATACCTCCCTAAGTATTTCGAGGATGTCAAACTGTTCCTCTCCTATTACTTGTAATGTTTTTTCTTTTATTTCACTCTTGTAATAACGGCTCGCAACTTTAGAAGCAGCCGGCCTTTAGTCATCAATAAAGAGTATTTCGTATGTTACTTGTAAAAATTGCTTACATCTCTCTGCCTTTACTCTTCACTCTAACGATGGTTCCGGAGTCCAACACTTGGCTCGATTCTACTCCGCAAGCTCGCTTCTAAGCGGGCTAGGAGTGGGTCGCCATTCGGAATTGCTCCCACGACCGTTGAACTCTAACGATGGTTCCGGAGTCCAACACTTGGCTCGATTCTACTCCGCAAGCTCGCTTCTAAGCGGGCTAGGAGTGGGTCGCCATTCGGAATTGCTCCCACGACCGTTGAACTCTAACGATGGTTCAGGAGTCCAACACTTGGCTCGATTCTACTCCGCAAGCTCGATTCTAAGCGGGCTAGGAGTGGGTCGCCATTCGGAATTGCTCCCACGACCGTTGAACTCTAACGATGGTTCCAGAGTCCAACACTTGGCTCGATTCCACTCCGCAAGCTCGCTTCTAAGCGGGCTAGGGGTGGGTCGCCATTCGGAATTGCTCCCACGACCGTTGAACTCTAACGATGGTTCCGGAGTCCAATACTTGGCTTGATTCTACCTCGCAAGTTCGCTCCTAGGCGAGCTAGAAGTAGTTTGCAAGTCGGAGTTGCTCCCACAACCATCGAACTACTCTTACGATGGTCAGCGAGTCCACTATTAGGTAAAGCTCGACTCGTCTCGCAAGTTCGCAAGATTAGGAGACCGAAGCGCTGCTCGGCACCATTGGCTGAACGCTCATGTCGCCGAACCACGAACGAGCAAGAGGCCGGCTCAGGGACCTCGACGCGATGAACGCAGTCACAAACAAAACGACTACACAAAGCTACAAAGGACATGCAAGTTCGAGAGAGAAATGTTATTAATAATTAGCATACAATGCAAAGCGACTCTTCCATACAACAAGGTTACAAGGCCTTAAAGTACAAAAATTACAAGGCCGACCCACTACACTTGGCTTTGAAAACGATCATCAGTGTCCCGTTCGATCGTCAGTTTGGCAACCTCGGCTGTCAGTCCCTCTCCCTCCGTCCGGAGCTCCGCCTCTACAGTCTGCAAGTGACGGATCTCAGAAAGCAGATCGTCCCTCTTCGCTGCTATTTTCGACAAATTGTGCCGAACGCACTGGATCCGAAGGGCATTGCTAAAAGCGGTCGGTGAACCTTCGTCCTCTCCTATGGGGGTCATCTCGGCGATCCTACTCTCCAGACGCCGGATCTCGATGTCTCGCCGACCTAGGATGAGCTAAAGATGGTTCCGCTCGCTTTCGGCTCGGCGCAATCCCAGCTCGACTTCATAGAGCCGCTCTCGGCACCTCGCCAAGCACAGCCTCGTCACCCCCGAGCCTACCTCGGCTCGAGCGTGGTCATCCGAGCGAGTGGGCTCGACGTCCTGAGCTACCGCCTCGAGCTGAAAAGAAGAAGAGACAAACAACAAAATTTCAAACATTGCCGAAGTCCAACACATGAAGCCAATATTCCCTACGCAACATCAGAAGCAAAGCAAAGGTTTTTATTCAAATAAAGTAGCTCTACAAACAACAAGACCGACGCTACGGTAGAATTTTACAATAACTTAAGGGAACACAACACAACTTGTTTAGTGCCTCTTCGGAAGGGGAGCGCTCCGGTTCAAGGAAACGCGGGGGCGGCGACGCCTAACCCCTGAGCTCGATTCCAAACCAGCAAAGCGAGATCCCCCTTCGCTGCTAGCTCTAACTGTGGCACCAACTGAGGCGCCGCTAGACGAGACAGCTACGCCACTCTGAGCGTCAGCAGGACTCCGCCTCACCGTAGGCAAACGAGTCGCAAGTTCGTAGAAGGTAATCCCTCTCTCGCGCTCTTCGCGAGTACACGACGTACTACGAACGTTGGCCCTCTCAGGCAGAGGCTTGAGCGATGCGACCTCTTCCTCCAGCTCGATAATCCTATCTCTCAGAACATCATCCTATGTCGACATCTTCAACCGAGGAGGTCTTGACGAGCCCGTAACATTGGCACTATCGGTTGCAAGACGTCGATAATGGGTGACCTCGATCCCCCTGTCTATCGTAATCCTCTTAAGCTTGTCAATCTTGGCCAGCAACTCTTGGCGCTCGGATGACAACTTTTCCAACTCGGAAGCTAACTTCTCTTCTTTCGCCGAATGTTCTTTCTCCGTTACCTCCAAGTGACGGATCTCGGCCAAGAGCTCGCTATTCTTTTGCTCGACAACAAAAAGCTCCTTACGAAGCCCCTCTGTCTCACCTTCGAGACGAGAAGCATAGGGTTGCTTCCGTAGTTGCTTCAACTCACGGCAATACCCCCTCGCAGCTGCTTTTATCTCCTCCAGCTTCAAAAGCATATAAAACTGCATCTCTCGGCTATGAGAAAGTGCTCGCTTCGTTTCTTTTAGCTCCTTACGAAGATACGAAACCTCCGTGATCGGACCAAACTTCACCTGAAAAGCAAAGATAAATCCGATGCCCAACACTTGGAGAATTTTTGCAACTAGTCAAACATAAAATCTGAGGTCCAACACTTGGAGAATTTTTGGCCAAACAAAAAAGTGTTTTCATTCAAAACTCAAAACGCATTACAGGAGCGGTGGCTAGTCCGCAGTCAGGCTTACACATAAAAAAAAAGACTAAAGACACAACCAAGTCAGGGGTCGACCTTTTTGTCGCTCGGGTCTTCTGACCCCCCGACGATTCCCATGTCCTCGTCCACGTCCTCGTCCTCGGAGTCGTCCTCCTCCTCACCCTCGGCCTCTGTCTCGCCCGTGCCTTCGACACCGTCGGCCTGTCCCTCGGGGCCCAGCATTACCGAGGGAAGCTCCTCCTCCCCCTCCACGGGGTCGTAGAAGTGGTAGGAGGATGTGTCGAACTCCGGGTTCCGAGCGGCGATATGAAGCAGGGCTCGGCCGTACGCGTCCTCCATGTTCTTAAACATGTGCTGCTCGGGCTCTTGCTGGACAGCCCTCTTCGCCTTCGCCACCTTCGATTGGTGCTTGGCCCTGATCCTCTCGGTCTCCTTCCGAGCTTTCTCCGCCTCCGACCGTGCTTCGGCCAGCTCCTCCTTAAGCGTGGCATTCTCCTTCTCCGAGGCCTCGAGCTTGGCTGCCTCATCCGCCGACCCCTGCATAGCTTCGGCCAGCTTCGCCTCCAACCCCGCCACTTTGGCACCGCGCTTTGCCGAGAGGAGTTGCTCGGCTTCGAACAGCTTCACAGCTTTCGCGCGCTCCGACCTCTCCCGGTCGCACAGCGTCGACAGCTCCTGTTCTTTGCTCGCGAACTCTTCGAGCAAAAAGTTGAAGTGGCAGAGGGTCTGAAAAGAGAACAAACAGTTAGAATCCAAACCTAAAAACTTAGAAAATTTCGAAAGAAATGCTTCAAGAAGAAAGTGTTCGGTCTACTTACCGACATCGTGTTCCGAGCAATCTGCATTGTAGCATCCCCGACCTCTCTGGACTTAAGCGCCGCTCGGTCTTTCGGGGTCGGCAGGTGCTTCACCGCCTGCATACAAATGTTGTCGTCCCCCAAGAAGCTGTCGACCTTCATTACTTGCCAGTCGGGGACGAAGATCCGCTTATGCTCCTCGGTCAGAATCTTCTCCGCTTTGGCAGTGAGGGGCGGGACTTGAAGGGAAAACACCGCGCTCACGTTGAACGCGCCGCTCAACGAGCCGGGGGCATCGGTCTTCGTCGTTGGGGTCGGCGCATCCGAGTAAGGGAGACCGGAGGCCGCGACCTGGTCTTGCTCGGGATCGGCTTCCAGGACCTCGACCACCGGCAGGTCGGCGGTCTTTGGGACTGAAGGTATCTTCGGCGCTCAGCCGCCCTAAGGCCCCGTCGAAGGTCTCTTCTTCTTCCTCACCTCCTGCTCCCTAGCCGCCTTGGCCTTCGCCATCAACGCCCTATAGTCCATGCCAGACGACTCTGCACAAACCGAATGAAAAAACTTAGAAAATTTTTTAAGAACTTCAAGGAAAAAGTAAAAATATCAGGGGCGTACTGGGGTCGATCGGACTGAGACCCCCTCGGAACAAAGCCTCCTCGGTGATATCCTTCCAACTTAGCGTCGGCAGGCCGAGGAGTTTCTTGAGGACTTCCGTCTCCTCGTCACTGAGCACTGGCTCCTTCTTCGCTCGCTTGGACAGGCCTTCCCTCGACCAAGCTATCAGAATAGCCCAGGGTTCGGGAGCTCGGACAATGAAGTACTTCTCCTTCCAATGCTTGATCGAGTCCGGGTTCTCGATCAACTTCATGCCTGTCCGCGGCGAAATGTAGAACCTTTGCTCGTTCCTGTTCGGCTGGCAAGGACGGTAGAGGCTCCGAAGGAGGAACAGACTTGGCTCGGCGCTGATCTCTTGACACTGAAGAAAAATGCCAAGACGTGCCTCCAAGTATTCGGCATCAGCTGGGCAGGACTCAGGCCGTACCAATTGAGGACCTCGGCAATGAACGGATGCAACGGAAAGCGAAGCCCGGCGGCCAAGGAGTCGACCGGAAAAACGCACGCGTCGGCCGAAGACGACGTGCAGGCTCGGAAACCAGGTCCGGGGAGAAGTAGCCCATACTCGGCAGGGATCTGGAATCCAGTCCAGATCCGTTGCAGATCAGCCTCAGTAAGGACCGAAGAGATATGGTCCACCTCGGACATCTCTCTCGACTCGTTCTCCTCTACGGACTTGGCGGTGCCCTGGGTCACCTTCTCCAGCATCTCTTCGGAGTAGCTCCGTACTCCCCCCCACGCTCGACAGAGAGATCAGCTGGCGACCGAACTTTCCTGCCGTCTTCGGCTGCTCTATGATCGTGACCACTCCCTTAACCTTCCGGGACCTCGCTGAAACCTCCTGGAGCGGCTCGGCGACCTCCCCACTCTCGCTCGGCCGGACCACGGTCTGCTCGGTCGGCTCCACCACCTCCTTCTCTTTACCCGCTCGGCTAACGACTCGGTCCGAGGCGGGGGTCTCATCCGAAGAAGTAATCTTAACCATTTTTTCTAAAGAGAAAGGAGAGAGACTGACCTTGAAGTGACTGTTACGGTCGGAAAAGTTCGCCGGAGCAAAGAAACGCCTTGCCGCGACAGCTAGCAGTGCCACCCGGGAGCTAAAAACTTCGATAGTGAAAAGTAAAAACTTGAGTGAGAAAGTAAAAGTGAATAATGAGATTGGGGGTGGGGGAATGAAGACTTATGGTAAAAGAAAAAGTCTTTTGGGCTACCTAACGAAAGGGCGCGACTCTTGATCGGCCTTTGAAGCGTTACGAAATCCCAAATGACTTTGTACCCGAGCAGGAACGATTGGCGAAAAGGCACACATGGGATCAAAATCTGAGCGACGTGCGGTCCGACCCCAACGTCAAAGAGCCCGGTCGGCTGCCGAGCAAGTGCCCATCCGAGCCTCAAAACGGAGAAAATTCACTTTTCCCTAAATATTCGTGTAAGATCTCGATCAGACGGCCCAGATCTTGCCAGCATCGCTAAACGACAAGATAGTGTTTTCTTGGGATCGGGGCCCATCTCGAGATTTGTGCCACCATCCAACGGCTCAAATCGCGCCACACCACTCGGACAGCCGAGCCCCTAGGCCTCCGGTCGGCTGCCGAGCAAGTGCTCATCCGAGCCCCAAAACGGAGAAAATTCACTTTTCCTTCAACATCCGTGTAAGATCTCGATCAGACGGCCCAGATCTTGCCAGCATCGCTAAACGACAAGATAGTTTTTTCTTGGGAACTGAGCCCGTCTCGAGATTCGTGCAATCATCAGACGGTCCAGATCTTGCCAGCGTCGCTAAATGACAAGATAGTGTTTTCTTGGGATCTGGGCCCATTTCGAGATTCGTGCCACCATCCAACGGCTCAGATCGGGCCAGGTCGCTCGGACAGCCGAGCCCCTAGGCCTCCGGTCGGCTGCCGAGCAAGTGCCCATCCGAGCCCCAAAATGGGAAAAATTCACTTTTCCCTCAACATTCTTGTAAGATCTCGATCAGACAGCCCAGATCTTGCCAGCGTCGCTAAACGACAAGATAGTGTTTTCTTGGGATCTGGGCCCGTCTCGAGATTCGTGCCACCATCCAACGGCTCAGATCGCGCCACGCCGCTCGGACAGCCGAGCCCCTAGGCCTCCGGTCGGCTGCCGAGCAAGTGCCCATCCGAGCCCCAAAATGGAGAAAATTCACTTTTCCCTCAACATTCGTGTAAGATCTCAATCAGACGGCCCAGATCTTGCCAGCATCGCTAAACGACAAGATAGTGTTTTCTTGGGAACTGAGCCCTTCTCGAGATTCGTGCCACCATCCAACAACTCAGATCATGCCACGTCGCTCAGATGGCCAAGCCCCTAGGCCTCTGGTCGGCTGCCGAGCAAGTGCCCATTCGAGCCCCAAAACAGAGAAAAAAGTTGCCGAGTGACAACGACCGTTGGATCTTCCAGAAATTCGCGCTTCTGGTGATGGACGGTCCAGATCGTGCCACGTGCGCTAAACGACAAGATAACGTTTTTTTGGGAAACGCGCCTCCTCGAGATTCGTGCCGAGATCCGACGGCACAGATCGCGCCACGTCGCTCGGACTGCCGAGCCCCTAGACCTCCGGTCGGCGGCCGAGCAAGTGTCCATCCGAGCTCCAAAACGGAGAAAAAAGCCGCCAAGCGACTACGACCGTCCGATCGCCCAGAAAATCGCGCTCAACACAGATAAAGGGTCCAGATCAAGCCACGCCATAAATAGGTATTAAAAATCAGTTTTTATTTATTTTAATCGTTTTATTTATTTAAAAATTGCAAAAAAATTACTAAAAATTCAGGAAAATTAACTAGAAATTCTAGAAAATAATTATAAATTCAGGGGAATAATTTTAAGCCCCTGAACGAACAATTATTGCCTAGAATGTATTGTTAAAACCCCCGAACGACTGGTTAACACATCGCAAAATTAAATAAATAATCCGAAAAAATAGATAAAGACCGTCGGATATTCAGAGAAGCTTAAGAACAGCTTACAGCTCCAAAAATCACCTCACTACCCCCTTCGAGATTCAAGACCCTCTATTCGGATTCCGATACAACTCCACTAGCCACTAAAACAGTTAAACTACTCCTCAAAGGCTGATCAAACCCAGTCTTTAGGAGTGGGGAGCTCGTGATATGGCCAAAAATGGGGTTTAATCGGAACCGTCCAAATCAGGCACGAATCTTGAAGCCCAGGGGTAAAACGGTAATTTCACCTACCAATGGGTCTGAAGCGGGTACTGGTTCACCTTTTTGGAAACCCACTAACCCGCGAACGGATTCACCTCAACTGGGTGCGGGTTTCAACCCGCAACAAACCCAGTCCAGAAAGGATAGAATTAGGGTTTCTGATTAATCCTAATCAACGGCCCTGATTTGTATCTATCCTTTCACTGGGGATTAGGGATTACATTTTTTATCTAACCACAGGGGGATTACATTCCTAATCTGATCCCAGCGACGCCTATAAATACCCCCCATCCATCTCCATTAAGAGGTAATCAATCTTTCTCCAGTTTTTGCGCTCTTTCATAATCTTCTCTGATTACTTACTTGAGCGTCGGAGGGTGCATCGCCGGGATCAACCCCGGTGTCTCGCACTTTTTTGCAGGTGTACGGCAGGAGTCAGCGTCAAACACCGACGGAACAGGTATACAGGTTTACTATTCAGTTTCCCTAAGAATCCACAAATACTATTTGTTTGCCCCCACACCAAATTTAGCAGCAACACCAGTAGTACAAAAAGTATACATCTATCTGTTCCTAAAATGGAATAGTAGAGAATAATTACAAAGCTAAACCTATATTCCTAGCTAGTCCCACCCCTAGCTAAACTTGTAGACGAGATATCTGCACCCTGTTCTTCCACCCAACTCTCCAAGATGGAATTTAAATTCCAAAAAATCTAATTTGGAATTCAAATTCCATTCAAATAACTCTCCACTCCAAAGATTTCTTCCACCTTCTCCTAAACGTCCACCCTGTCAACAACCACAGCCACAATCTCTTACTGCATGCTAACTCCTCTCCCAATGATGTTGTCGTCGTGTATCCGCCACACCAACCCCATCGCGATGTCATCTTCCGATTGCGCTAAATCCAGCCCTCAACAGCAGTCGTTGTTTTCAACAAACAGGTCGTTGCTACCGACGAACATCTCTGCCAACGAACACCGCTACCTATCAAATGAGACGCTTGCCCTCACCGAACACTCAACACATGTAATTTGGATCTCAAATTAAAATCTAATTCGAAATTCATATTACCTCAAGATAATCTCTCCATACTCCACTGTCTATAATTTGAATTTTAAAAATACATTGAAATTCAAATATCATCAAATTCTCCCCCTCCACACTCCAATTCAAATATGAATTTGAATTTCAAAAACCTAAATTGAAATTCAAAAATCAACATCAAGCACACTCTCCCTTCTCCTTCACTACCTATTCCCCACATATCCTTTCCCCGCACTCTTAATATATGTTGAATTTCAAAATATAAATTGAAACTCAAATTATAATTGGAGATGAGTTAAGGGAGAAATTTGGCCTTCAGCCTCAAGCCCTGCACCCTCACAACGTTTGAGAATTTCCACTCTCCAATACGACAACGTATAGGGCTTGTCATTTTCCTCTTTTCTTGTCCCATTAGCCACCTTAGTTTGTGCTATTGTCCCGAAAGCT
This sequence comes from Hemerocallis citrina, assembly GCA_017893485.1. Lineage (NCBI taxonomy): Eukaryota > Viridiplantae > Streptophyta > Magnoliopsida > Asparagales > Asphodelaceae > Hemerocallis > Hemerocallis citrina. The sequence goes on from CM030358.1 coordinate 201,712,664, forward strand.
TAGAAAGCTTCACCACCTCTTCTTCCTCACCATCTCCATACCTCCCCTGCCTCCCTTTGTACCCGAGCACCTCATATTCTTCTTCTCTACCATCTTTTGTCCCTTGAAATGTTGACTTTCTTCCATTCGAAGGCCCATTAGCTTGAGCCTCCACCTCCATGGCTTCTAGTATTCTGACTTCATGTGACCAACTTCTTTGCAATAATATTCTTATAAGTTTTATTGATTCTTCAAATGCGTAACAATTATCATCATTTCAATGTTTTTTTATATTAATATTGTGCAAATAAAATAAGTATGCACTATCTATATTCACACTACTATTAAGAGGAGGAAAATTTTGCCGTACTGACCCACTTTTTGAAAATATTTGGCGCTCTAACCCACTTCCGAAAACAATTAGCGATCTGACCCAGTTTTGGACATGTCAGCATAAACCGTTATTGGAAATAATGGCATAGGTTATTTACGTGCCGTTATTTTCAATAACGGCATCTATATTTAAAAAAAGTGTCATGCCATTATTTGCAGTAACGACATAGGTTATTTTATTTTTCGACAGCTTGTAGTCTCCATTTAGAGAAAAAATTGCAAGTGTGAAAACCTTATAACAGGTGCCATTATTTCAAATAACGACATTCTCAATACTGATGCCGTTATTTGGAATAACAGCATCAGTTATAAATTTTTTATATAAAAAAGTAACTTCTTATTCATCCTCTCTGACGAATAAGTTAAATTTTTTTTTAAAAAAAATTATAACTGATGCGGTTATTCCAAATAACGGCATCAGTTATGTTACCGCTAAATCTGGTGTGGGGATAAACAGATAGTATTTGTGGATTCTTAGGAAAACTTGAATAGCAAACCTGAAACCTGTTCCGCCGGAGTTTGACCGTTGACTCCCGCCGTTCACCTGCAAAAAGTGCGAGACACCGGGGTTGATCCCGGCGACGCATCCTCCGACGCTCAAGTCAGTAATCAGAAATGATTATGAGAGAGCGTTAACTAACAAAAGGTTGATTACCTCTTAATGGAGATGGATGGGGGGTATTTATAGGCGCCTTAGGGATCAGATTAGGAATGTAATCCCTGTGATCTGATAAGGAATAAAATCCTCGTAATCAGATAAGGAATGTGATCCCTAAGGCGCCTATAAATACCCCCCATCCATCTCTATTAAGAGGTAATCAACCTTTTGCTAGTTAACGCTCTCTCATAATCATTTCTGATTACTGACTTGAGCGTCGGAGGGTGCGTCGCCGAGATCAACCCTGGTGTCTCGCACTTTTTGCAGGTGAACGGCGGGAGTCAACGGTCAAACTCCGGCGGAACAGGTTTCAGGTTTGCTATTCAAGTTTTCCTAAGAATCCACAAATACTATCTGTTTACCCCCACACCAGATTTAGCGGTAACAGATTGGCACCGTCTGTGGGGAAAAACGAATAGCAGCCTCCCCTCTTCCCGTTGGTCAGATCTTCTCCATGTTGATTCTTGATTTTGATGATTACAACACACTGCAACATGTATCTGTGCTATACTATATAATTGTAGGTTGTATACACAAAGGCCTCATTACTATACAGCTGAACAAATGAACAAGCACACGCTCTGGATAAAGACAATGGCTTCACTCAAGACTCAAGTCAAGACCTATGCTTCAAGTGTCATATATTTTTATGTCTTGTAAACAAATATAATATTTTGTATTATTTGAGTCTTAGAATGATGTACAGCCTTGTCACATACACATACACTCACATATAACTATTTTAAAATGTGTGTTTTTCAACTTCAAAAAGTCAAAACAGCTTGAAATAGTTTGGCTGTTGAGTACCAGTCGACCGCTACTTATACCAGTCGACTGGGTCGGTACAAAACTGACTAAACTTATTCAAACTCTGATCAGTAAACTCATTATGGCAACCCAGTCGACTGTTCAAGTGCGTTTGACAGTTTTCTGTTTTTAAAATCGTTTTTCAAATTCAAATCTTTTTTAGATCTGTTGGTTGATAGTTGGAACAACTGATTCCCAACGTCCAGTGCATCTAACTCTATAAATAGAGGTTAGAATCCACTGTTAAACATAACAATACTCCAAGCAGTTCTTTGAGATCTTAAGTTTTACATTTTTTTCAAGAGACAAAAGCTTTCAATTCACTAAGACTTGGTTCTCTATCTTCAGTCCAGTATAACATTTGATTTTGTTCTGGACTGGATATAGAAGTCAACCATTTAGCCACGTACTATATCACAAATCACAAACAAGGCTATATGCTGATTGTAAACAATTTTATTGTTTTTCTTTTCCTCTCGGTTGGAGAGTAGGACTCTAGGTTGTAGAGTCAGGTTTGTCACTCTTGGTGGAAGAGTGGGTTGCTTTCTCTGGTTGAGAGAAAGGACTACGGATTAGACAAGGTTGTTGTCTGAACACCGTAGGGTATTCTTGTAAACTTTTTTCAAGAATAGTGGAAATCTCAAGTGGGTTGCTTGGGGACTGGATGTAGGTCGGAAGGACCGAACCAGGATACATCGTGTGCACTCTGTGGTTGTATCTCTCTAACTTGCATTTATATTTTCTCAGCTTGTGTTGTTACTGTGAAACTTGTCTGTACAGTCGACTGAGTACTTTATAAGTCGACTGGTCAGACTCGTATACTCTGAAAGTTATCTGTATGTTAAGTCGACTGGCTCAACTCTAAGTCGACTTCACAGACTTGTTTGAATTACCTTTTATTTGGTTATTTCAGTCGACTGGTTTACTCCTTAAGTCGACTGCACAGAAGAAAAATCTTTATTCCGCAATTTAATTTTTAACAAACACTATTCACCCCCCCTAGTGTTTGTTGCCTCGCCTACAGGATCCAACACTTGGTATCAGAGTAAGGTTAAAGGCTATGGCAACTACGTCAAATGCAAATCAGTACCATGAGGGCCAATCTACACAAAGGCCACCTCTCTTCGATGGAACAAATTACAATTATTGGAAGTGCAGAATGAAGATCTACCTCCAATCCATCAATTATGAAATATGGAACATGACTGAAACAGAATACACTGCTCCTACTATTCCATATGCACAATGGAATGATGACATGAAGAACCAAACAATGAATAATGCAAAAGCGATGGATACATTATTCTGTGCTCTTACAAAAGAGGAGTTCAACCGTGTGTCAAATTCAACAACCGCACATCAAATCTGGCATACACTCGAGATAACTCATGAAGGAACAAACAAAGTGAAAGAATCTACAATATTTGTTCTTGTTCACAGGTTTGAAATGTTCCGCATGAAGGAAAATAAAAATGTGTCCGAAATGATTACCAGATTTACTGACATTACAAACTCACTTGTGGCACTTGGAAAGATATACACTCAAGCAGAAATGGTGAGAAACGTTCTTCGTGCACTTACTCCTGAATGGAAAAAGAAGACCACTGCAATAGAAGAAGCAAATGATTTATCACAACTTTCTCTTGAGAATCTTGTGGAAAATCTAATGGCTTATGAGGTTCAAATTGAAGAACGGAAGAAGGATGCAGAACCACAACAGTCAAAGAAGAAATCATTAGCTTTTAAAGCCATGACAGACTCAGAAGATGAAGAAGAAGATGAAGAGGAGATAGCCATGTTCACAAGGAGATTCAAAAAATTTCTAAAGAAAGGTAAGTTCAATTCTAAATTTAGAGATTCTAATGATCCTCCAACTTGTTTCAGGTGTAATAAAACAGGTCATATGAAGAAGGATTGTCCTCTAGAAAATACAAAGTCTAAGGGAAAGACATCCAACTTCAAGAAGGATAAGTACACAAAGAACAAGTTTGCCAAAAACAAAAAGGCATATCAAGAAACTTGGGATGACAGCGATTCTTCCTCAGAAGAAGAAACAGATGAAACCAACGAGGTTGCGAACATGCGTTTTATGGCTTCACAGAATCAAGTAAGTAATGATTATGATTCAGAAAATTTACTTGATGCTTTCAATGAAATTTTTCAAGAATCGAAAAAGAAAAAGATTAGAGTTAAGAACCTAGAGAAAGTTAATCAAACGCTTTCTCTAAAGAATCTTAACCTTGATAAAGAAGTAAAATCTTTAAATTCTCGTATTTCAAGTTTAGATATGGATCTTGAATCTCTAAAAAAGAATTATGAAGAGATATCCAAGAACGTATCTAAGTTCAATAAAGGAAAAGAGAATTTAAATGATGTTCTTCAAAATCAAGTGAAATCTAGTCAAAAGTTTGGTCTTGGTTTTAAAAAATCTCTTGTAAAAGATCTTTCCTCTAAAAACACTAGTAGAAATAAACCTGAATCTATTTCTAGTGTTAAACATAAACTGTATGAATTCTTTGAAAAGCTTAAGCTTATAAATTTTAGTGATAAAAGCAAGTCTAAAGTTCAGTCAAGTCGACTGAGTCCATCCACCAGTCGTCTGTCCAGAGGAACTGAGTCTTATTCAACAAGACCAAAACCTCATATAAGTCGACCTATATTATCATCCAGTCGACTGACGTACAGTAGAAGTCGACTGAAGGATGCTATAAAGTCGACTGGACAGAACAAACTTGTATGGGTTCCAGTTAACTTGAATCGGAATGATAGAACTGTGTATATCAATTCATATATGTTAAATGTATGTAATTCTGTTAATTTTATTCCTACTTATGGAGGAAAATCAAACTCATTATGGGTTTGGTTTCCCCCAAACTAATATGTTTGGGACCCAATGAAAAGGGTACCATATTCACATTGAATATTTTATAGGTACCAAAGAAAGATCGTTGGATACTTGACAGTGGGTGTTCAAAGCATATGACTGGTCATGCCAATCTCCTATCCACCATACAAAGCATCAATGGAGGAACAGTTACCTTTGGTGATAACAACAAAGGAAAAGTCATAGGAATCAGCATGGTTGGTAAAAATACTAACCCTACAATAGAAAATGTTTTGTTAGTTAGTGGACTAAAACATAATTTGTTAAGTATTAGTCAACTATGTGATAAAGGTTATAAAATTGTATTTGAAAAAGATGTTTGCTTAATTTATGATTCTACTATGCAAAACATTATTTTTCAAGGTTTTCGTAAAAACAATATTTATGAATTATGTTTGAATACAAATGAGTTTTCAAATGATTTTTATTTAATAGCTTCTAATAATGATTCTTGGCTTTGGCATAGACGATTTGGTCATGTGAATATGAAAAATCTCTCTAAGATATCTAAGTATAACCTAGTTAAAGGACTGCCAAAACTATCCTTTAAAAAGGATAAGTTATGTGATGCATGTCAACTAGGAAAACAAATCAAATCCACCTTTAAAACAAAAGAAGTAATTTCTACTAGTAGACCGCTCGAATTAATCCATATGGATTTATTTGGCCCTACTAGAGTTGCTTCTTTAAATAAAAGTAGATATGTATTTGTTTTAGTAGATGATTTTTCACGATTCACTTGGACATTCTTTTTAAAACATAAAAATGATGCTTTTGATGAATTTGCAAATTTTTGTAAACGAATTCAAAACCAAAGATCTCTAACCATAGTCACTATTAGAAGTGATCATGGTGGAGAATTTGAAAATGAAACATTTACAGAATATTGCAACAAGATTGGTATAACACATTCATTTGCATTTCCTAGAGCTTCACCACAAAATGGAGTGGTTGAAAGGAAAAATAGGACTTTGAAAGAATGCGCACGTACCATGCTTGTTGAAAGCAATTTACCTAAGTATTTTTGGGTTGAAGCCGCTGCTACAGCTTGTTATGTTTTAAACATGACTCTAATAAGACCTAAGCTAAAGAAGACTTGTTATAAGTTATTTTTTAACAAAATTTCTAAAGTCTCTTATTTTAAGACATTTGGTTGTAAGTGTTTTATTCTGAACACTAAAGATAATTTGGATAAATTTGATCCTAGATCTAATGAGGGTATCTTCATAGGATACTCAAATAGGAGTAAAGCATACAGAATTTTCAACAAGTCAACAATGACTATTGAAGAGTTAATGCATGTTACATTCGATGAATCTCTGTCTTCATCAAATTTAATTAAAGATGATAAAACTGACTCATCACCTTTAAATAAAGTAATTACATCTTTAGAACAAACTAGCCTTGCGGATAAGTCGACCGATAAGGACATCAAGTCGACTGATGGAAAGCAGTCGACTGAAGAACCTGTCAAGTCGACTGATCCTATTGTGATATCTTCAACTTTACCAAAATCTTTTGTTGAAGTTAGAGATCATCCTCATGACTTAATAATTGGTGACATCTCCTATGGTATTCAAACACGATCACATATTAATATGATATCTCATACAGCCTTCTTGTCGGATTTTGAACCGAAAAATATACAAGAAGCTTATGAGAATGAATTTTGGATGAATGCCATGCAAGATGAGTTAAACCAATTCATAAGGAATGATGTATGGGATTTAGTTCCACGACCTCCTGATCATACTATTATTGGTACCAAATGGGTATTTAAAAATAAGTTAGATGAATCAGGACAAGTTGTTAGGAACAAAGCTAGACTAGTTGCTCAAGGATATAATCAAGAAGAAGGCATAGATTTTGATGAAACATATGCTCCTGTTGCTAGATTAGAATCAATTCGTATTTTATTATCTTTTGCTTGTTTCATGAATTTTATACTTTATCAAATGGATGTTAAAAGTGCTTTTCTTAATGGATTTATTAAAGAGAATGTTTATGTTAAACAACCACCAGGTTTTGAACATGAACAATTCCCAAACCATGTTTTTAAATTGAAAAAGGCTTTATACGGTCTTAAACAAGCACCACGTGCGTGGTATGATCGTTTGAAAACTTTTCTTTTAGAAACAGGATTTGAGATAGGTAAAGTAGATACTACCTTGTTTATCAAGAGAATTAAGAATGATATTTTAATCATACAAATATATGTTGATGATATAATCTTTGGTTCTACTAATAATAATCTATGTCAAGAGTTTGCTAATACCATGAAAAACGAGTTTGAGATGAGTCATATGGGTGAACTCAATTATTTCCTTGGACTACAAATTAAACAGTCTTCAAATGGTATATTTATTAATCAAGAAAAATATGCAAAGGAATTACTCAGACGGTTTAACATGGATAGTACAAGTAGTAAATCCACACCTATGGCTACTACCACTACCCTTGACAAAGATATATTAGGTAAGAGTGTCGATCAGAAACTCTATCGAGGTATGATTGGTTCACTCTGATATATTACCGCAAGTAGACCAGATATTATGTTCACCGTATGTTTGTGTGCTAGATATCAGTCTAGTCCTAAAGAATCTCATTTAAAAGCTGTGAAACGAATTATAAGATATATTAAAGGCACATCCGATTATGGTTTATTTTATCCATGTACCGATAATTTCCAACTTTTGTCGTACAGTGATGCTGATTTTGCTGGTAGTAAAACTGATCGCAAGAGCACTAGTGGGACATGTCACTTTTTGGGACATTCACTAGTTTCTTGGTGCAGTAAAAAGCAAAATTCAGTGTCCCTATCTACTACAGAAGCTGAATATATCGCTGCAAGTTTGGCATGTGCACAAATTTTGTGGATGAAACAAACCTTATTAGATTATGGTATTTCTTTTGAAAAACCTTCAATAATGTGTGATAATACCAGTGCAATTAATTTATCTAAAAATCCAGTTCAACGTTCACGTACGAAACATATTGATATTCGACATCATTTTCTACGTGATCATGTTTTAAAAGGAGACATATCTTTAGATTTTATCTCTACTGATAAACAAGTAGGGATATGTAAAACCCTTTACAAAACCCCTTAAAGAAGATACTTTTATTTCTTTAAGAAGAGAACTAGGGATATGTAATTTTCTTGATATTTGTTGAAAATATTTCTGTTAAGTCGACTGAGATTTCACTAAGTCGACTGTCCCATATTTTTTATATATACTTATTTTTTTCTTTTCTGACCAGTCGACTGAATTTTCACCAAGTCGACTGATCAGTTGTTACAATTACTTATTTTTCTCTCGACTAAGTCGGCTGTCTCTTAATACCAATCGACTGTCGCGAATCAGTATGTCTTCAACTTCGGATCGTCACACAGTTTTTTGAGACAAATTTTTATCCTTTGACTCGCCCGTGACTTCTTTGTGAGCCGTTGATCTCGTTTCTATTCAATCTCAGCCGTTGGCTTCAGTTAAAAACCCTCTTCACTGCCTCAATTTTTCACTTTCATTTTTACCCCAATTCCAGATCTGAAACCCTAAGGAGAAAAGAGATAGATCCAGAAGTCGACTACCGAATCTTCTGTTTGGAGCTGCTGATTTCCGCTCCCTTTGCTGTATGATTCCATTCTCCTTGTTGGTATAATATTTTTCCAATCTCACTTCTCTTTGTTTGATTCCCTTACATTTCTTAATGGCTCCGAAAAGATCTAAGCCATCCCATGTTGATGATAGTTCTTCGTCAAAAGACTATTCTCAGTATCTTAGGAGTCCTGATCTCCTGGAAAAATAGTATCTTATTTGTACCATTATGATTTTTCCGGATAGATTTGTAAACTTCAATGATTTATATAGGTTCAATCTTATTTTCCTATTTCAAAATTGTAGTCTATATGAGTTTTTATCCTTGGAAAATCAACCTAACTACTACCCACAACTCATCTATCTTTTTTATACCAATATGAGAGTAGTTCAAACGGATGATGGAGAAATTATTGTTTATTCTTCGGTCAAAAATAAGAAGATTAAACTCATATCCGAGAGAATTAATCTTATTATGGATATTGATGATGAGGGACTTGATTTATGTGACATCATTTTAGATGATTCATCTATTTTGTCCAAAATCTTTTTGCCCAATCACAGACCCCCCATGTCTAATAAGTCTATCACCCCTATTGCAAAACTAGTTGCAAGAATACTATCATATAATATTCTTCCCAAAACAGGGAGTTTTGATCAGTATTCTCTGGAACTGCAACAAGCAATTTATGCAATTTTTGGTAAAATAAATATCAATTGGGGTCGTGTCATCTTTTCGAGACTTCACAAGTCTCATACTCATTTCTTGCCTTTTGGTGGTCTCCTAACTAGTGTCTTTCTTGCTTATGATATTGATCTCGACTCCAAGACCAATGTTGTTAAGCATTATGAGTGCTTCGATCGTGCCAATTTAGCCCGTATGAAGCTTATTGACCCTCCATCTAGAACTTCCCCTCAGCCTACTCCCCACACTCAGGTTCCTCTAGCCAATTCTACGAGACCATCTTCAGCCTCCAGTTCTTCCCGTCCTCGTGCTGATTTTGATGATCCGCGTAGTCTATATCATTGTGTTAACTATCTAATGGATCGTCAAGACACTCTTGAATCCCAACTCTCCCATTTGACTCAGTTATTCACTACTCAATTTCCACCTCCGTCTCAAGATGTTGATGACGACGACGAAGACGACGATTGCTGATTTTTTAGTTTTATTTACTATGTATTTTCCTTAGTGCTTTCTTATCTGTTGTTAATTTTGTAAGACTTCCTTATTTCTGTAAGACAAAGTTATTTAGTTATTTCCATTGTTACTTGTTATCTTATGTTTTTTTTGTTGATGACAAAAGGGGAGAAAAACCTCCTGTTGTGTATGTTCTTTTTTATTTCTGTTAAGTCGACTGATACCTTGGTAAGTCGACTGACTGATAAAGTTTTTTTATTGTTGTTTTGTGATGATTTATGTTTATGCACTCTGTATGCATTATGTGCTTTTAATAGGGGGAGCATATCAATTCTATGCTTGTATTATTTCTATTATGATCAGCTATTGTGTTGTCATCATCAAAAAAAGGGAGAATGTTGATTCTTGATTTTGATGATTACAACACACTGCAACATGTATCTGTGCTATACTATATAATTGTAGGTTGTATTCACAAAGGCTTCATTACTATACAGCTGAACAAATGAACAAGCACACGCTCTGGATAAAGACAATGGCTTCACTCAAGACTCAAGTCAAGACCTATGCCTCAAGTGTCATATATTTTTATGTCTTGTAAACAAATGTAATATTTTGTATTATTTGAGTCTTAGAATGATGTACAGCCTTGTCACACACACATACACTCACATATAACTATTTTAAAATGTGTGTTTTTCAACTTCAAAAAGTCAAAACAGCTTGAAATAGTTTAGCTGTTGAGTACCAGTCGACCGCTACTTATACCAGTCGACTGAGTCGGTACAAAACTGACTAAACTTATTCAAACTCTGATCAGTCGACTCATTATGTCAACCCAATCGACTGTTCAAGTGTGTTTGATAGTTTTCTGTTTTTAAAATCGTTTTTCAAATTCAAATCTTTTTTAGATCCGTTGGTTGACAGTTGGAACAACTGACCCAACGTCCAGTGCATCTAACTCTATAAATAGAGGTTAGAATCCACTGTTAAACATAACAATACTCCAAGCATTTCTTTGAGATCTTAAGTTTTACATTTTTTCAAGAGACAAAAGCTTTCAACTCACTATGACTTGGTTCTCTGTCTTCAGTCCAGTATAACATTTGATTTCGTTCTGGACTGGATATAGAAGTCAACCATTTAGCCACGTACTATATCACAAATCACAAACAAGGCTATAGGTTGATTGTAAACAATTTTATTGTTTTTCTTTTCCTCTCGGTTGGAGAGTAGGACTCTAGGTTGTAGAGTCAGGTTTGTCACTCTTGGTGGAAGAGTGGGTTGCTTTCTCTGGTTGAGAGAAAGGACTACGGGTTAGACAAGGTTATTGTCTAAACGCTGTAGGGTATTCTTGTAAACTTTTTTCAAGAATAGTGGAAATCTCAAGTGGCTTGCTTGGGGACTGGATGTAGGTCGGAAGAACCGAACCAGGATACATCGTGTGCACTCTGTGGTTGTATCTCTCTAACTTGCATTTATATTTTCTCAGCTTGTGTTGTTACTTTGAAACTTGTCTGTACAGTCGACTGAGTACTTTATAAGTCGACTGGTCAGACTCGTATACTCTGAAAGTTATCTGTATGTTAAGTCGATTGTCTCAACTCTAAGTCGACTTCATAGACTTGTTTGAATTACCTTTTCTTTGGTTATTTCAGTCGACTGGTTTATTCCTTAAGTCGACTGCACAGAAGAAAAATCTTTATTCTGCAATTTAATTTTTAACAAACACTATTCACCTCCCCTCTAGTGTTTGTTGCCTCGCCTACAGGATCCAACACTCCAGCCATGCCTCCTAGGAAAGTAAGATCCAGAGGGTCCAACGGAGGACCCAACCCCGATCAGCAACAGGAAGTCCCCTTCCAACCCGCTCAGCAGTAGGGGCAACTTTCGCCTCAAGCCGAGGACCCTCTCCCACAGGACCAGCTTCCTCTTCAAAATCAACAACCTCCTAAAGGTCCCTCCGGTCCTCAAAATGCCGGTGCAGGGGTCTCGCGTCCCAACCCGCAGAAACAACCTCTCCATCAGGACCACGTCTCCATCCACAATGCCTCTTCGAATTCTATGGCCTCCCACAATCCTCGAGTTTCCAACCTTCGCAACACCGTACTCAATCGGCAGAAGGATGAGGATCCTCGCCGCCGCCTGGATGAGAAGCGAGCCCGAGAGGGAGTCTCCCGCAAACAATGTCCGGGTGAGCGATCTCCTCATCACCGAGATTACAGAGGGTCCCCTAACCGAAGGGGGCGGAGAGACTCCCCCGAGCATCACAGAAGAAGACCCCATTCCCCTGCTGATCGGCAGTATCCAAGGAACGATGAGGCGCCCGTCACTCGTGCCGAGTTCTAGCAATTCCAAGCAACAGTGTTGCAAGCTCTCAACCTCCGGCCCAATAATGCCCAAAGGGTTCCTACACCCCCACGGGTTCCAAGTCCTCGCTATCAGTCCTTAACTCCTCCTCCAGCTCCTAGTCACCAACAACATAATCCTAGTCCTCGCCGCTCCCAGGATTACCGTCGCCGTAGTCCCCGCTCCCCTTCCTATGAAGACGAGTCCAGAGGCTCGTTTGACTATCACCGGAGAGACGATGCTCTCTACCGTCGTCTCCATGAGATGGAGAGGCGCATCGGCCGGATAGACAAGGAGGAGTCGAGAGGAAGGACCGTCTGCCCCAGCAGACCTCCCTTCTCCCGGACCATCATAGAGGCTACTATCCCAAGAGGTTTCAAGCCTCCGCAGTTTGAAACTTACTCCGGGGAGTCGGACCCCGTTGACCACATCGAAAGCTTCAAGACCCTTATGCTTATCCACCAAGCTTCCGATGCCTTGCTTTGCAAAACCTTCCCCGCCACTCTTAGGGGTTCGGCTCGGGAATGGTACTCCCGCCTCGCCCTGTCTTCCATTTTCTCTTTCGAGCAGTTCGAAACCCTCTTCATAACCCACTTCGTGAGTAGCAGACGCACGGAGAAGACCAGCATCTCGTTGCTCCACCTCCGTCAGGAGAGGGGAGAAAAGTTGAGGGACTATGTGAGGAGGTTTACTGCAGAGGTCAGATCCATCGCCTCCCTCGACCAATCAGTTGCAACCGTCGCATTCCAATCCAACGTCCTCAATTCTAACCTTTGCTCGTCCCTTGCTAAAAAGCCTCTGCATAACTTTGCCGACCTCCTTCTTAGGTGCGAGAAGTATATTCGAGCTGAGGAAGCCGAATATCTCCCGGGCTTTGGAGGATCTACCTCCGGGACAAAAAGAAAGACAACTGAAGAGGAAGGGGCCAAGAAGCTTCAGAAGGATAATAGCGGTCAGCGCCGCCCTCCCCTCAGGTTCGAGAAATTTACTCCTCTCACTACCAATGTCTCCACCATTCTAATGGAAGTTGAGAAGGAGGGGGTCATACCTCCTGCTCCGAGGATGAACACCCCATCCAAGAAGAGGAATAAGGACAAGTGGTGCTGCTACCACCGGGATCATGGCCACGACACCAACGACTGTCGGGCACTGAAGAACGAGATAGAGGCCCTCATCCAGAGGGGGCAGTTGGCCAAATTTGTGAGAACAAATGATCGAACCGATCGCTCCACTCCTCCGCCTCGGGGGCTAACAAGCGTCCCGAGCGACGTGATGAAACCCCTGATTTCGAGGAAGAGCGCATTCTGCATCTTATCCATGGAGGCCCCATGGGAGGCTCTTCCAACTCCTCTCGAAAGGCATTCGTCCGAGAGGTCAATTCAGTTCACGGTGCCCCTCCCCCCAAAGGCCTCGGTGTTCCGGTCACATTCTCAGATAAAGATCTAGAGGGGGTTAGGACTCCCCATTGTGATGCACTTGTTATCGACCTTCATATGGCAAACTTCAAAGTGCAGAGGATCCTAGTAGACAACGGGAGCTCCGTGATCATCCTCTTCCTCTCAGCCTTCCGAGGTCTTCAGCTATCTCGGGACCATCTCAAACCGGCCGGCTACACTTTCCACGGGTTCACGGGAGTGCCAGTAACTATTGAAGGGGTAATCACCCTCGACGTAACTGCTGGCAAAACTCCTACCACCCGGATGGAGCCGATGGACTTTATGGTCGTTGATGTCCCAGCTGCGTACAATGTCATCCTGGGCCGACCCGGCCTAGCTGCCCTAGAAGCTGTTCCTTCGGCATACCACCTCAAGATGAAATTCCCTACCCGGGCAGGAGTGGGGGAGGTCAAGGGCAGTCAAGAGAGGCCCGGAAGTGCTACATGACTTCCACTGGGGGTCCAGTCCTCTCCCTCGAAACTTTAGAGATCCCCCAGGAGAGCGTTCGACCAACGTCCGAGCCGGTGGACGAATTGGAGGAGGTGCTCTTCTCGGAGGAGGATCCGAGCCGAAAATTCTTCATTAGCACAACCCTCCCGTCTGCCCTATGTTCCGACATAGTGTAGTGCATTCGAAGGAACCACGACCTTTTTGCCTGGTCCGCTGCCGACATGTCGGGAATCTCCGAGGAGCTTTTGGTCCACCACCTCAGCGTTGAACCGGGGTCCAAACCGGTCCAACAGAAGAGGCCCAAGTTCGCTCCCGAGCGACAGCAAGCCATCAAAGAAGAGGTAGACAAGCTTCTAAAGGCTCGGTTCATACAGGAGGTTAACTACCCGGAATGGCTTTCCAATGTGGTCATGGTAAAGAAGTCGAATGGAACCTGGAGGATATGTATCAACTTCACTTATCTGAATAAGGCATGTCCCAAAGACCCGTTCCCTCCACCGAGCATCGACACCCTCATCGACGCCACTTCGGGCCATGAGCTCCTCAGCTTCATGGACGCTTTCTCCAGCTACAACCAAATCCGAATGTTTCCCCCGGACATCCCGAATACTTCCTTTATTACCGACCAGGGCCTCTATTGCTATAGGGTGATGCCGTTCGGATTGAAGAACGTTGGTGCCACTTACCAGCGCCTTGTTAACAAAGTCTTTCAGAGCCAGATAGGTCATAATATGGAAGTGTATGTCGACGACATGCTTGTAAAAAGCATCCGAGGGGCCGACCATGTGGCCGACCTACAGGAGGCGTTCGGTGTACTGAGAAAGCACAACATGAGGCTCAATCCGAACAAGTGTGCGTTCGGAGTCTCGTCAGGAAAGTTTCTTGGCTTCATGGTCAGCCAACGAGGAATCGAAGCTGATCCTGAGAAAATCAAGGCCATATTAGACATGGCCCCTCCCAAGAATGTTAAGGAAGTTCAGAGGCTAACAGGCCTCCTGGCCGCTATAGGGCATTTCCTCTCAAAGTCCGGGAAGAAGTGCTTCCCCTTCTTCAAGACCCTCAGGGGGGCTAAAGGTTTCGAATGGGGTTAACAGCAACAGGAGTTGTTCGACCAGCTGAAGGCTTATCTCGTCAACCCTCCTCTGCTCAGCAAGCCCGTTCCAGGCAAAACCCTATACCTCTACTTGGCTGCTTCCGAGCAGACCCTTAGTGCCGTTTTAGTAAGGGAAGAAGACCGGGTTCAAAAGCCCATCTACTATGTGAGTAAGGTACTTCGGGATGCCGAGCTCCGCTACCCAAAGATAGAAAAGATGGCATACGCCCTGATCATGGCGGCGAGAAAGCTTCGCCCCTACTTCCAGTCCCATTCGGTGGTCGTCCTTACCGACCAACTGCTGAAGCAAGTCCTCCACAAACCTGAGACCTCCGGCCGCCTCATGAAATGGTCCATCGAGCTAAGCCAGCACGACATCTCATACCAGCCCCGGACTGCGATCAAGGCTCAGGCCTTAGCAGAATTCGTCGTCGAGAGCACCATTCCCGAGGTCAGCCAGGCGACGAACGGACCTCCTATCTGGTCGGTTTTCGTGGACGGTTCTTCTTGCAACGAGGGAAGCGGAGCCGGGGTCATTCTGGCAGGCCCAGATGATTTCGTCCTCCAGTATGCCCTCCACATCAACTTCAAGGCCTCAAACAACGAAGTAGAGTATGAGGCACTAATCGCCGGTCTCGGAATGGCCCGAAGTGCAGGGGCGCAGCGCCTCCGAATCTTTAGTGACTCTCAACTGGTGGTAAACCAAGTCTTGGGCGAGTACGAAGCACGAGACGATCGGATGGCGAAGTATCTCGCTAAAGTCCAAGCTCTCATGGCCCAGTTCAAAGAAGCGCTCATCCAGCAGATCCCCCGATAGGAGAATTCCCAGGCCGACGCCCTCTCCAAGCTAGCCCCCTCCTCCCTCCAAGGTCTCGAGCAGACCGTCTTGATCGAGGTTCTCTTGAAACCAAGTATAGAAGACGAAACTCTCGACTCGGTGGAGTCGCTGCCGGTCCTACTGCAAGATAACTGGATGAAACCATTGGTAGAATTCCTAAGGGACGGGCTCCTCCCTGAAACCCTAAGGAAGCTCGCCGAATAAGAACCAGAGCAGAGCAGTACACCCTAGTCGAGGGGATCTTGTACAAACGCTCCTTCTCGCAGGTGGACGGCACGCCCTACTTGAGATGCCTCTCCTCGGAACAAGCTAACTACGCCTTACAGGAGCTCCACAAAGGCATCGGCGGGGCACATTCAGGGTCCAGGTCCCTAGCTCGGAAGATATTGAATTACGGTTACTTCTGGCCTACTCTCCTCCAAGACGCCGTGCGACACGTTCGGTAATGCAACTCTTGTCAGAAGCATTCGAACATTCGTCGCCTCCTACAAGCTCAGCTCACCTCCCTATCAAGTCCTGTCCCTTTCGCAATGTGGGGGATGGATTTACTAAGGCCGTTCCCTCCAGCTCCGGGCCAGTTCAGTTTTTAGTCGTAGCGATCGACTACTTCTTGAAGTGGATAGAGGCCGAGCCCCTGGCCACGATCACCGAGAACAAGGTACTTCAGTTCTTCTGGAAGAACGTCATCTGCCGATTCGGTGTCCCTCGAGTCCTCATAACAGACAACGGAACCCAATTTACTGGGGCTGCATTCTGAACTCTGTGTGAAGACCTCGCCATCCAACAACGTTTCTCCTCCGTCTCCCATCCGCAGTCGAATGGCCAAGTGGAAAATGCTAACCGGCAGATTCTCTCCGGTATTAAGAAGAGGTTGGATAAGTGCTCCAAAGGTTTATGGGTCGATCTGCTCCCCAACGTGCTGTGGAACTACCGCACCACGAAACGGACCCCCACAGGAGAGTCCCTATTCAACCTCACCTATGGGTCCGAGGCTGTGATCCCTCTTGAAGTCGGAATACCCTCTCCTCGCCTTACAGCCTACAACAAAGAGCAGAACGCCAGAGACCTTCGGGCAAACTTAGACCTGATAGACGAGCTAAGGGAAAGAGCGTCAATCTGCCAACAGAGCTATCGGAGGAGGATCGAGTTGGCATACAATAAGAAAATCCGACCTACCGATCTCAAAGAAGGGGACTTAGTCCTCAGAAAGCTAGTTGTCTCCTTTCCTAGTTAGAAGAGTAAGCTAGCTCCGAATTGGGAGGGACTCTATAAGATCACGAAAGTAGTTCGGCCTGGAGCTTATCGTCTCGAAGACCGCGAAGGCAGAGAAATTCCTAGGACCTGGAATGTCGACCATCTTTTGAAATACCAAGAAAGTGCCCCAGTGCCTCTCTAAGTATTCCGGGATGTCGAACCGTTCCTCTCCTTTCCCCTGTATCTTCCCTCTTTATTTCTCATATGTAATAACGGCTCGCAACTCAGAAGCAGCCAACTAGTAGTCTTCAATAAAGAAAGTTTTTTCATATTTACTTGTGCAAATGCTCATATCTCTCTACTCTTTGCTCTTCACCCTAACGATGGTTCGGAGTCCAACACTTGGCTCGATTCTACTTCGCAAGCTCTCTCTTAAGCGAGCTAGAAGTAGTTCGCCATTCAGAACTGCTCCCACAACCGTTGAACAACTCTAACGATGGTTCGGAGTCCAACACTTGGCTCGATTCTACTTCGCAAGCTCGCTCTTAAGCGAGCTAGAAGTAGTTCACCATTCGGAACTGCTCCCACAACCGTTGAACAACTCTAACGATGGTTTGGAGTCCAATACTTGGCTCGATTCTACTTCGCAAGCTCGCTCTTAAGCGAGCTAGAAGTAGTTCGCCATTCGGAACTGCTCCCACAACCGTTGAACAACTCTAACGATGGTTCGGAGTCCAACACTTGGCTCGATTCTACTTCGCAAGCTCGCTCTTAAGCGAGCTAGAAGTAGTTCGCCATTCAGAACTGCTCCCACAACTGTTGAACAACTCTAACGATGGTTCGGAGTCCAATACTTGGCTCGATTCTACTTCGCAAGCTCGCTCTTAAGCGAGCTCGAAGTAGTTCGCCATTCGGAACTGCTCCCACAACCGTCGAACAACTCTAACGGCGAGTTTCGGTGTCCAACGCTCGGCTCGACTGCACTCCCTCAGTATTCCGAACCGAGCGGACGAGGAACCGACCTCCACATATGGAGAAAAATTCCGCCGAACCAATTTCACTGTTGGATCGTCTGAAAATGCGTACCAGAACATGATGAACTGATCAGATCGTGCCACATATCCACAAAATGACAAGATAGCGTTTTCTCGAAACTCAAGCCTCCTGCCTCGTGATTCGTGCCATGATCGTGATCGGCCGTCCAGATTGAGCCACGTGGCTCGGGTCTGAAATCCGAGCTACCACACTACCGAAGTGCAAAGTTGCCTTGAAATACCCCGAGCAAGAGCTAAAGTTCTACAGCTAAGGCAAGAGTTCTGTGGCTAGAACGCTCGAAGAAGCTAACTATTGGTTCTTATGGTTCGTTTCAAGAGTAAGGCAACTACGGCACAACAATGAGCAGATGAACTTCGATTTCATTAAGACAACTTGATAAATTTACAAGGCAAGAAGTTACAACAAAAAAGACGATGCAAGAAATCAAAAGCCCAGTACAACTTGTTCAGCGCCTCCTCGGAATGGGGACATTCCGATTCAGAGACGCTCGGGGTTTTCGTCTCTTCATCTCCGAGCTCGTCTCTAGGCCGACGAATTGGGATGCCTCTTCGCCACTAACTCTAACAGTGGCTCCGATCGAGGCTCCGCTCGAGCTAACAGCTACACCGCTTTGGGCATCGGCCGCAGTCCGACCAACGATGGGAGCACAAGTCGCGAGCTCGTAAAAAGGAGATCCCTCGCTCGCTCTCCTCGCGAGTGCACGAGGTGCTGCGGACGTTAGTCCTCACGGGATGAGGCTTCAGACGAGCCACTTCCTCCTCGAGCTCGACGATCCTATTTTTCAAAGTGTCGTCCTTAACCAGTATCTTGAATCGAGGGAGTTTCGCCGAACCCGGATGCTCAGCACTATCAGATATAATGCGACGCAAATTGGTCACTTCAATGCTCTTGTCGACCGTGACCCTCTGCAGATGCTCGACCTTCTTCGCAAGCTCGTCTCGCTCGGCCAGCGCCGAGGCCAGCTCTTCCTCCTTCGTCGAGAGCTCCTCCTCGACTATCCGCAAGTGGTGTACCTCGGCCAGCAGCTCGCTGTTCTTCTTCTCCACATTGAACAACACTCTCCTGATCAGCTCGATCTCACCCTCGAGGCGAGCCTCGTGAGACTGCTTAAACAGTTCTGCACGGCGCCGAGCGGCTGCGGTAACCGGTGCGTGTTCGACGTTCTGAAAAACGAGGGCATCATATTGAAGGACTAAAAATCCGAACAAAACACTTAGACAAGACCGAAATAAATTTTTTTTCATTCATAACAGAAGCGGTGGCCAGTTTACAAAAAGGCATTACATTCAGAGTAGAGAAAAACAAAAATACAAGAAGACGAGGAGATCAAGGGTCCACCTGCGATGGCGGCTCGACCACAGGCACCTCGCTAGACGGCCCATCGCCCCCCATTGCCCCGGCTCGGGGGTCGGTCACCACAGTCTCAGGGACGACAGGCGCTCCCTCGTCCTGCTGTGCCACCTCCTCCTCGTCGCCTTCGTCCTCTTCGCCCTCCTCTTCTTCGCCCTCTACCGTGGCCCCGGGCCACAACCTATATCCAATTCTCTGGAAGTTGGGGACACAATCTTGGACATGGTCGAGTGCCCTTTCGTAGGACTTCTCCATGTTAGAAGCCATGTGTGCCTTCACCTCGGCTTCAGCCTCTGCCCTTATCTTCACCGCCGCGGCATCCTTCTCCGCCTTCGCCTCCTCCAGTGCCTTCGCAGATGCCGCCAACTCCTCGGCAGCCCTAGTGACTTTGGCAACCTCGTCGGCGAGCCGCCCCTTAGCTCGCTCCAGGTCCGCCTCGAGGTCGGCGACCCGAACCGCCAAGCCGTCCGAGCATCTCTACTCTGCCTCAAGCTGCCGAACCGCCCTCACCTTCTTCGCCCTGTCCTTGTCGCTGGTGGCCTTCAACTCCCTCTCCTGTTCGGCAAGCTCTTGGATGAGGTGGCCGAAGTGACAAGTGGCCTGCCGAAGAAAAAAGAGAGTCAGAACAAAGTAAAAGCCGAACGACAGACTTAAGAAATTCACAAAAACAATGATTACAAAGCTTACCGACACAAGCGACCGAGCGACTTCGTAGGTGTCATCGCCAGTCGTCCCCGCCTTCAGTGCGGCTCGATCCTTTGGGGTCGCTAAGTGCTTGACGGCTTGCATGCACATCTGCGAGTCCCCGAGGAAGCCGGCATGGTTCTTGACTCGCCAGTCAGGGACGAACAGCTTCTTATGCTGCTCGGTCAGGATCACCTCGGCCTGAGTGGTCAGGGGCGAAGCCTCGAGCGACAGTGCCGCCGAAACGTTGAAGGCCTCACCAGCCGTGGCAGACGCGGCAGGAGCCAGAGCGTCGGCGGAGACGACCACCGCTGGCGAGGGGGCCTCAGGAATGGCAGTAGGCTGAGCAACTGCCAAAGGAACCTTAGAAGGTCGGCCGGACGAAGCCGTCGTGCTCGGCCTCTTCCTCTTCCTTCCGTCAGCAACTTTGCCTCGCTCGTTCATCATCCCCATAAAGTCCATCTTCGACGCTTCTGTTCCAAACAACAAAACAAACAGCGAGTTAGAAAAACAAGCAAGAAACTTAGAAAAAGAAAAAAAAAATACTACAAGATGTCAGGAGCGTACTCGGGTCGATCGGACTAAGGCCCGACCCGTGTAGCACCTCCTCGGTCATTTCCCTCCAACTCAACATTGGGAGGGAAATGATCTTCTCCGCCGCTTCCGCCTCGGCCACTGTCAGTTCCGGGTCAGCCCTTGCAAACTTCGGCACCTCTACTTTCCACCAAGTTGGAATGTTCAGCATCGAAGGCTCCCTCAGCAAAAAGAACTTCTTTTTCCAACCTTTTATCGAGTCCGGATTCTCTATGAGCCTAACGCCTTTCCAGGGTGACAGGTAGTAGCGATGCTCGGTCTTGTGCATCCGGTGAATCCGATACATACTCCTAATGATCGTCACGTCTGGCTCGACCTCGGCGTTGTGGCACTGCAGCAAGAAGGCATTCACGTGGTGCCAGGTGTTCGGCATAAACTGGGTCGGCGCCAGGCAGTACCACTGGAGGACCTTTAACACAAAAGGATGCAGAGGAAAGCACAATCCGGCGTTCAGCGAGTCGTAGTCGAACACACACATATCCGGCGACAGTTTGGAGTTCGCTTGCATCCCAGGGTCGGGGAGGATCAGCTTGTACTCCGGAGGGATGGCGAACCCTTTTCTGATCCGGAGCAGGTCCTTCTTGGATAATACCGACGCAATCTCGTCCACCTCGGTAGTCTGAATCGGGTTGTTCTCCTCGTAGACTGCCGACCGACCTATGATCGCCTTCTTCAGAAGGTCGCCCTCGTATTGCCTGACTCCGGCATGGCCAGACAATACACTGGGGTACCGGCCCGACTCAGGGGCTCGTCTCTCGGTCTCCACGATCTCTTCGACTACAGGAGATCGGGCCACTGCCTTCTTCTTCTTCTTCACCTCGGCTACGGACGACCCGGCCACCTCCTTCCCCTTTCTTCGGATCTCCATTCGCCTCCTCTCCTCAGTGCCACTATCGCCCGAGGACGAGGCCTCACTCCCCGAGTCTACCCTTGACATCTCTAAAAAAGCTAAGGTAAATAAACTGACCTTGATGTGACATGGCCTTGAAGTGACGTTCATGGTCGGAATTAGCTTGCCGGATTTCGCCTGGCCCACGCAACCGCTAACGCAACCGCCTTGGAGCTAAAATCGCCGCTAGCAGAGCACACAGAGAGTAAAAGTGAAAACTTGGAGTGAAAAGTGAGAAATGAGCTCTGGGGTGGGGGAGCGAGAATTTATAACCTCAAAGTGACGTTTGGGCTTCCTTGGGCATTTAACGGCCCACTAAGAGAAGGCAAAATGCCAAAACAGAGAGTTACGACTCTTCAAATCGCTCAACTCCATCACCCGGCCACCGGTGTGCAAAGCCGAGCTACCAAACAGCTTGGCTAAGCAACCGAGCTACTGGGTCGGAGAATGGTGGCGGCCCAAGACAAGGACTCTTCGAAACACCGATCTCCATCCCTCGTCGATCAACACCTCGACGTGCCACCGAACAACCGTTCGTACCGATCCGAGGTGCAAAGGTACCGACCTCCACATATGGAGAAAAATTTTGTCGAGGCCGAATCACCGTCGGATCGTTCCAAAATTCGTGTCAGAACTTGATGGACAGTTTAGATAGCGCCACGCCTACAAAATGACAAGATAACGTTTTCTCGTGATCTGAACCCCGTCCTCGTGATTCACGCCGTGATGGACGCTCAGGATCATGCCACGTAGCTCGGCAGATCCTGAGGCTCCGAGCCAAGCTACAGACGAAGCCGAACCGAGGTGCCGAGGAACTGACCCCCACATATGGAGAAAAATTCTGTCGAGGCCGAATCACCATCGGATTGTTCCAAAATTCGTGTCAGAACTTGATGGACGGTTCAGATAGAGCCACACTCACAAAATGACAAGATAACGTTTTCTCGTGATCTGAACCCCGTCCTCGTGATTCACGCCGTGATGGACGCTCAGGATCGTGCCACGTAGCTCGGCAGATCCTGAGGCTCCGAGCCAAGCTACAGACGGAGCCGAACCGAGGTGCCGAGGAACTGACCCCCCCATATGGAGAAAAATTTTGTCGAGGCCGAATCACCGTCGGATCGTTCCAAAATTCGTGTCAGAACTTGATGGACGGTTCAATAGCGCCACGCCCACAAAACGACAAGATAATATTTTCTCGTGATCTGAACCCCATCCTCGTGATTCACGCCGTGATGGACGCTCAGGATCACGCCTCGTAGCTCGGCAGATCCTGAGGCTCCAAGGCAAGCTGCAGGAGGAGCCGAACCGAGGAGCCGAGGTACCGACCTCCACATATGGAGAAAATTCTACCGAGGATGAATCACCGTCCGATCGTTCCAAAATTCGTGTCAAAACTTGATGGACGGTTCAGATAACGCCACGCCCACAAAACGACAAGATAACATTTTCTCGTGATCTGAACTCCGTCCTCGTGATTCACGCCATGATGGACGCTCAGGATCGTGCCACGTAGCTCGGTAGATCCTGAGGCTCCGAGCCGAGCTACCGAACAGCTGGGCTGGACGACCGAGCCACTAATACAGTAGACAAGGAATTGAGCCACCGGAGCGCTTAGCCGAGCTACCGAACAGCTTGGTCGAGCCTTTGAGCTACTAGGTCGAACCGAACGTCCTGTCGGAGCACTTATTCGGCCTACAATGCCGAGCTGCCGAGCCGAGTGGACGAGGAACCGACCTCTACATATGGAGAAAAAAGAGGCCGACCCTCCTCAGCCGTTGGATCTTGTCAAAAAACGTGCTCAACGTGATGGACAGCCCAGATCTTGCCACGTTCACTAAACGACAAGATAGCATTTTTTAGGGATCCACGCTGAGATGGACGCTCAGGATCGTGCCACGTAGCTCGGCAGATTCCAAGCCGAGGAGCCGAGCTGCCGACCCTCTCATACGAAGAAACTATCTGCCAAGGAACATGGATCGTCCGATCGCCCAGAAAATCGCGCTCGATGCTGATGGAGGGCCCAGATCGCGCCACGCCACAAATAGGTATTAAAAATTAGTTTTTATTTATTTAAATCGTTTTATTTATTTAAAAATTGTGAAAAAATTACTAAAAATTCGGAAAAATTAACTAAAAATTCTAGGAAATAATTATAAATTCGGGGGGTATATTTTTGAGCCCGTGAACGAACAATTGTTGCCTAGAACGTGTTGTTAAGACCCCCGAACGACTGGTTAACACTTCGCAAAATTAAATAAATAATCCGAAAAAATAGATAAAAATCACCAAACATCCAGAAAAGCTCAAGAACAACTTAGAATGCAACCAACTTGAAAAATCACCACACTACCTCCTTCAAAGATTCAAAACCTTCCGTTTGGACTCCGATGCAACTCCGCCAGCCATTAAAACAGTAAAACTACTCCTCAAAGGCTGATCAAACTCAGTCTTCGGGAGTGGGGGGCTCGTGATATGGCTAAAAATGGGGTTAAATCGGAACCGTCCAAATCGGGCAGGAATCTTGAAGCCTAGGGGTAAAACGGTAATTTTACTTACAACCGGGTCTGAGACGGGTACTAGATCTCCTCTCCAAAGATCCAATAACCCGCAAACGGATCCACCTCAACTGGGTACGGGTCCCAACCCGAATCGAACCCAGTCCAGCAGGATTGAATTAGGGTCTCTGATTCAGCCAAATCAACGGTCCTGATTCGTATCTATCCTTTCACCGGGAATCAGGGATCACATTCCTTATCTGATTACGGGGATTTTATTCCTTATCGGATCACAGGGATTACATTCCTAATCTGATCCCTAAGGCGCCTATAAATACCCCCCATCCATCTCCATTAAGAGGTAATCAACCTTTTGCTAGTTAACGCTCTCTCATAATCATTTCTGATTACTGACTTGAGCGTCGGAGGGTGCGTTGCCGGGATCAACCCCGGTGTCTCGCACTTTTTGCAGGTGAACGGCGGGAGTCAACGGTCAAACTCCGACGGAACAGGTTTCAGGTTTGCTATTCAAGTTTTCCTAAGAATCCACAAATACTATCTGTTTACCCCCACACTAGATTTAGCGATAACAAGTTATAATTTTTTATTATAAAAAAGTAACTTCTTATTCATCATCTCTGACGAATAAGTTAATTAAAAAAAAAAAAAAACTTGTTATTCATCCTCTCTGTTTCCAAACAATGGCAAGAGTTCATTTATATAACGACATCAGTTATTCAAAAGCCGTTATTGGGGATAACGACATTATTTATAAGTTTTTTTCACACTTAGAATTTTTTAAAGTTAGAAGATTTACATTTGTAAGAGAAATATACTGAGTTATTCCAAATAACGGCATGGTAAAAAAATATAAAATAGATGCCGTTATTGAAAATAACGGCACGTAAATAACCAATACCGTTATTTCCAATAACGGTTTATACTGACGTGTCCAAAACTAGGTCAGATCGCTAATTATTTTTGGAAATGAGTTAGAACGCCAAATATTTTCAAAAAGTGGGTCAGTAGGGCCAAAATTTTCGAGAAGGAGGGGTATGTCACGTGTATCTCGCTGGCCGACTTCTTTTTTCATCACTATTTGTTTCTTTTTTTAGCTAATTTTTTGTACATGTGCTTTATAATAACGACCAATATTTAATAAGAAGAATGAAGTAAAATTCATAAATAAAAAACAAAGAAAAAAACATATGATACATCTGCACATAAAATCAAAGTACATACTATAGATTTTGAAGAAAATAATCATAGACATCCTTTCCTATTAGTAATTAGTAAAGTTTGTCACTATCATAATTTTTTTTTCTTTTCTATATACTATGTACATGCTATAACATCAAAACTTAACAACATACTTAACAATTAATGTTAGCTTATATTAGCATAAATCTTATATATATATATCAATTACTCTTAATTCCCCTGATTAATCCCTCCTTCATCCCCATTTCCTCCCCCTCCACTTTCCCGCTTAATCCATCCCAAATCCAACTCCCCCAATCCAACGGCCAGTCTACCCCTCCAACGCAAATCCAACGGTCATACTCGCATACCACCCGACACAACACCGAAATCCGAAACGCTACTATCTCCGTATCGCCGTCCCCTTCTTTCCCTCTCTTCTCTCCCAAACTCACCACCTTTCCCTCCTTTCTATCTCCTTCCGGCTCCCTCCTCTTTCTCTCTCTAAAACTTTCCCACTTTCCTCCCCAAACTTTTAATTATTTACACTCCACCCCCTCTTCCTCCTCCCCTTTTATCTGCACCCCCAACCCTCCACGTCATCATCTTCTTCTCCCTATTTAATCCTCTCTTTCTCTCTCCTAGGGTTTCCAATCTCTCAAAATTCCCCAATCTCGCGTTCGGTAAGTAATATCATCTCTCTCCCTTCCCAAATTATAGGGTTTCGTTCTTAAAAATCTCTCCTTTTTGTTTCAATTTAGGGGAATCCATGGCGATTGTGCGGTCGAACGGTAGGGTTTCGAGAGAAGACGACGAGTTCTCGCCGGAGTTCATCTCCGCCGACGAGTCGGACGACGAAGACGGCGTCGGTGGCGGTGGTGATCTCTCCGATTCGGTTTTGGGGAGCGATTCGGATCCGTCCGATGCGGATTCGGGTATGGAATCCGACGAGTTCGATCTCTCGGAATTGGGGGAGTCGAATACCGAGTTTTGCCAGGTTGGGAACCAGAGCTTCTCGGTTCCTCTCGAGCTCTACGATCTTTCGGATTTGATGTCGGTTCTTTCGTTGGAGACGTGGAATGATTGCTTGACTGAGGAGGAAAGGTTCCGTCTTTGCGAGTTTTTGCCTGATATGGATCAAGAAACGTTGGGGAGGACTCTGAAAGAGCTTTTCACTGGTAAAAATTTCCACTTTGGTAGTCCTGTTGTTGATTTGTTTGATAAGTTTAAGGGGGGGATGTTGGATCCTAGGGTTGTGCTTTATTGTCGTGGGTTGGGGTTTTTCCGGAAGAGGGAGCATTACCATTGTTTGAGGGAGTATCATAATTCGATGGTGGGGGGGTTTGTTAAGATGAGGAATGCTTGGAGGAACTGTGCAGGTTATGGGGTTGCGGGGAGATTGAGGGTTTGGAAGATTGTGAAGAATCAGAGCAGTTTGGAGTATGAGAGGGAGAGGGAGAGGGAGAGGGCGAGGGAGATTGATGGAGGGTCGGATACGGATTTGGAGAATTCGGATGATCGGGTTCTGGATACTGTGAGATTTGTGAAGGCTAATAAGAAGGGAATTTTGAAGGTTACTCCTCCAAAAATTTATGCTAAAAAGGAGTTCGCAGGCGTGTCTCAGTGTGGTTTACCGAATAAGGGGTTGAAGGGGATTCAGGGTTTTCATCAACATGAACAGGTTGAGAGGTTTGATTCGAGAAGAGATGTTGAGGGTGACGGCACCAGGGTTAGCTTGTTGAAGCAAGGGAAGAAGGAGGTATTGAAGCAAAATGCCAGGCAAATGGAGAGAGATTTTGATGGTGAAGAAGAAATAAAAGGTTTTGTTGGGAAACCGGTATATAGTAGTAAGAGTAGGGTGGCTGATCAAGGGGTCACTATAGCTGCTTATAATCCTCATTCCTTTGAAACAATGAACAACGCTAAGTATCCTGCGAAAGATTGGACGTATAAAGATCGGATTCAGCATCAGTTACAGAAGGGAGCTCAGCCTTTTCGGCATGGCAGAATGAATGAAGTTGAGGAGTGGAGTGTTAAAGGCAAGAAATGGAAAGCTGAAGATGGTTTTAAGGGTGGTAAAAACAGAATTGGTGACTCATATGCTAAGACAGTACAGGGGAAATTCAAAGGTAAATCTGCCTACAATGGTGGAATTGGAATGGAGCACCATAGAGGTGGTACTATGTTCGATCATAGTGATGAGACCGAATCAGATTCGTCAGAGCAGTTGGAGGTGGAGGATGAAGAAAACTCAAGTCCGTACGTGAAAGAGTTTGGGTATTCTACTGGTGCTCTAACGGGTATAAGTATGTATAATTCTAGAAAAAACAGCAAAGCTACCAAAGTCAATACCAGCAAAGGAAACTTGAAAAGTAAAACTGCTGAACCCAGTTACATCGATGACATTGTATTGGTGAAGAAGA
The DNA here is from genome assembly GCA_017893485.1 of Hemerocallis citrina. Classification (NCBI taxonomy): domain Eukaryota; kingdom Viridiplantae; phylum Streptophyta; class Magnoliopsida; order Asparagales; family Asphodelaceae; genus Hemerocallis; species Hemerocallis citrina. Next base: position 201,740,176 of record CM030358.1, read on the forward strand.
CCCAAGTGCCTTATTACAGTGGAAAGTCACAGCCCCCTTCGAGTAAGTCATACTCTGCAGATAAGAAACGGAAAGGAGCAGTTGATCTCAATCGTTCTTCAGAGCCAAACTACATGCTTGATTATGGCAGCGGCATGGTGGATGAAAATGCCAGACATATTGCCGTCACTCACGAGGTCAATCAGTATGGGAAATCAAATATACCCTTGTTAGGGTGCAGTACAATGCCCAAGAAACGAAAAGGAAATGCTGATACGATAAATCAAGATGACACTGCGGAACTTGTTTATAGTCCCATGCAGCAGTTTGAGGAGCCCAATTTTATAAAGAAGAAAGGGAAGAAGAAAATAGAAGCTGCGACTAATCCCTTGTCCGTGGTAACTTCTGATGCAGTGATATCAGAGAAGGAAGTGGAAGATGTTGTGGAAGAGCCAAAGCCTCAGAAGAAGCCATATACACCGATCACCCCTTCTAAACACACAGGCTTTTCATTCTCCATCGTACATCTTCTGTCAGCCATCAGGAAGGCGATGGTTACTCCCAATGTGGAAGATACTGCAGGTGATGACAAACTGAAACCAAAAAGTGAAGAGAACATGGATGTGACTGGTTCGGAATCTGCACGTAAGAATAATTTACCTTCTCTTACAGTTCAAGAGATTGTCAATAGAGTGAGAACAAATCCAGGAGATCCTTGTATTCTTGAAACTCAAGAACCACTTCAGGATCTAGTTAGAGGAGTACTGAAGATATTTTCATCAAGGACAGCACCTTTAGGAGCGAAAGCTTGGAAGGCACTGGTATCATATGTGAAGTCAAATAAAAGTTGGTCTTGGGTGGGTCCATTTTCTTCCATCTCATCTGATATTGATACTGCTGAAGAGGAAACTTCTCCAGAGGCATGGGGTTTACCCCACAAGACACTTGTGAAGTTGGTTGATGCATTTGCTAATTGGCTAAAAAGTGGTCAAGAGACCCTTAAAGAAATAGGAAGCCTTCCACCTCCACCTGTTGCACTGTTGCCCCAGTTGGATGAGAAGGAAAGGTTCAGAGAACTAAGAGCTCAAAAGAGTCTTAACACTATAAATCCAAGCTCCGAAGAAGTAAGGGAATATTTCCGTAAAGAGGAGAGGCTAAGATACTCAATTCCTGATAGGGCCTTTTCTTATACTGCTGCAGATGGGAAGAAATCTATTGTTGCTCCACTTAGAAGAGGAGGGGGGAAGCCAACATCAAAGGCACGAGATCATTTTATGCTTAAACCTGATCGTCCGCCACATGTCACTATTTTGTGCCTTGTGAGGGATGCAGCTGCGAGGTTGCCTAGTAGCATTGGAACAAGGGCAGATGTATGCACTCTAATCAGGGATTCTCAGTACATTGTAGAAGATGTATCCGACGAAAAAGTTAACCAAGTAGTAAGTGGAGCTTTAGACCGATTGCATTATGAGCGTGATCCTTGTGTTCAGTTTGACACGGATAGAAAGCTGTGGGTTTATAAGCACAGAGATAGAGAAGAAGAGGATTTTGAGGATGATGGTACCTCATCCACAAAGAAGTGGAAAAGACAAAGAAAAGATCCTGCAGATCAACCTGACACAGGTGCAACAAATGATGGAGGTGATTCTGGGAGATGTGATTTGAACTCGGATGTTAATGCAGATTTATCATCACTTCAGGGAGGGATGGAAGATGGGCATGGGTATGGTGATCTCAGACCCACTGTGGAGAACATCCAGCCATTTGTTGGCCCGTCAACAGGTGATAGGGATCAAGGCAATGCCATGAACTGGGAGCCTCTTGAGTTAAACCCCTTGCATGAAAGAAAATTGCTATGTCAAGAGAACTCCACAAATGAAGATTTTGATGAAGAAGCCTTCAACAGAAGGAGGCCAGTTGGACTCGTGAGTGCAAGCCTATTGTAAAGGATGGATGATCTTCATCTTTTCCATGGTGGCTTTGCTGCAAAATTGACTGAGGTAATTCTTTGGAACTAGACAATATCTGGTCTTTTGAAGGTTTTTTTAATAACTTATTTATTGCATTTCCTGCCTTGCATGTAAATGCCTGATTGTGTGTTTTAGCTTACTTTTGCTTATCAAAATTGACAAGTTATTAATTGAAGTTCCCAGTTATTAATTGATTTATCTATACTTAAATTTTGTAAGCTACGTGTTGAGGATTTCTGAGTTCTCTTGCTTGAATCTCTTTCTTCGTCTTAGTACAACCACTGCCACTTTTCTTGTATACAGTTATGTGATTAGCTTTTGATAGTATATTTGTCAATACCTGATAAACATGTAACAGGTGGTGGCTGTGCTAAGTAGTGCTGTCTAGATCTTGACTAATTACTATGATGTTGGCTTTAGCTGGATATGTTTGAAACTTTTGTTTGTCTGTTCTCCCTATTTTTACTTCATAGTTTTTGGTTATATGTGTCTTAACTGAAGCAGTAAAAAAGGATACCTTAGGGCTAATTTGGTAGAAGAAATTGTCATTAGTAGAGTTGATTAGTAGAATTGAATGGAGCGAACAAATTCATTCAAGAGATTTCCACAAAGGCTTTTATATTTTGGTTTTCATATATATACTAGGTTTGCCCGTTGACACGTGCCTACGGCACGTCTTCGGAACGGTGCACCTTTTTTGATCATATAAAATAGTTTGGGAGGTCCAGCAAATTAATTGAAGTAGCAAACATATTACATGAGAAACTTTGGGGGTCCAGCAAAAAACATATTATATGTTTTTTTTTGATTTTTTTGAATTATTTTTAAATTTTTTAAAATTTTAAATTTTTCAGTTTTTAAATTTTTTATTTTTTTAAAATTAAAATTTTTTTTTATTTTCTTAATTTTTTGAATAGAAGAGGGAGGGAGAGAGAGAAAAAAAAATTAAATAAATATAGGAGTTGTTTTTGGTGGGGTATTTGAATTTGAGTTTTGGAGGGAAACTTTTGGGAGGGAAAATATGTTTTGTGGGGTTAAATCTGGGCCTTTGATTTTTAGGGGGACTAAAGGAGAGCCACTTGATAGCTTTCTTTGTGTTTTATTATATATATATATATATATACACACACACACACACACACTAGATTTGCCCGTGGGCACGTGCCTACAGCACGTCTTCAGAACGATACAGCATATGACAAGCCTTGTAACAGTAAATCAACAATTATGTAGCTCAAGTTTGAATAGTATGACAATATTTAGTTGTAAATAAAAGTCCATGTTTCTATATATATATATATATATATATAGAGAGAGAGAGAGAGAGAGAGAGAGAGAGAGAAATAAATAAATAAATAAAGGAGTTGTTTTGGGGGGAATAATGTGTTTTGTGATGTTAGATCTGGGCCTTTGATTTTGGGGGGATTGAAGGAGAGCCACTTGATAGCTTTCTTTGTGTTTTATTATATAGACTAGATTTGCCTATGGACACGTGCCGTAGGCACGTCTTCGGAACGATACAACACACGAAAAACCCTGTAAATAGTAAAACAACAATTATGTAGTTCAAGTTTGAATAGTATGACAATAATTAGTTGTAAATAAAAGTCCATGTTTCTATTAGTATATGCTGAAAAATAATTATAAATGAGGGTGTAAAATTCAACTTCTTAGAACTTTAAGGGTGGAAAATGATGAAATTTAACTGTTGAAGAGATATTTGCTATTTTCAATATAACATGTGCAATATAAAAGCATAAAAATTCTAAAAATTTTACAAACCTGAAATCTTAAAATCTAAATTTCTAAGTTAAGAAAGAATGGGAGAGAGAGAGGGAGAGAGAGAAAGAGAGAATATGAAAAAGTGAAGAGAGAAGAGAGAGATAGTAATAAAGTAATGAGTTTTTTAGTTTTGGGGGGGGAAATTTAATTTTGGGGTTTGAAATTTTGGGTGGGAAAATATGTTTGTGAGAATTAATATAGGCCATTAGTTTTAGGGGAGATTGAATGAGAGCCACTTGATAGCTTTCTTTGTAATTTATTATATAGATATATATATATTGTGTTTGCCTCCTGCCGAATTATATTAGCCCAAATGTTTATATGAATTCAGCCTTTATATTTTGGGATAAAAGCCTTTGTTATTTTGGTCTATATGAAGGATAATTCCTTATTCCTAATAGGAAGAGGGAAAAAAAGAAAAATATTATCTTTAAAAGAAGTTACTGAAGATCTTCATGAGTAATTTAACATACAGACAGCAATAGTCTCGTCTCATCAGCTAATTAATCAAGACTAGTAGCTAAAGGGATTGCTGTTGATGATCCAACTGTTGCATAAAGTAATCATCCAACTGGCCGCCTCTTATTAAGACCTGTTTTTCAACTGTTGGCAAATTAATCGTCCAAATGGTGACCTCCTAAGAAGACCTATTCTGCTTATATGTTATGAATTCTTCATATAGCAGGGAGATAATTCAATTGCTAAACAATTTTTTTAAAAATTTATTTTGACAACAGAACTTACTCTTTTTAAGAAATTTATTAAATCATAATTTGCAGTTTCTGTTTAGAAAGTTAAATTTGTTGAAGTTCCTAGAAAATTTGTCATTACAAAACTTGCAATTCTATTCTTGAGATCCTAGGATAGAAAGAACTGAAATGTACATTACTTTCAAAATCAATTACTAAATTCCTATTGTTGTTCCATTAAGAAATAAATTGAACACCTGCTATAAGTAGCCTTCACTGGTTCCCTCTATATGATCTGATTAGAGTGACCAAATGCTAAAACTATCTACTTTGAACCCAACTTTCAGCCTGACTTAATTAGTTTAGCATCATATAGATAGCTACTGTGGATTGTATTTACTGTTTAACTCATGGATAATCTGGGCTTTTCAAAATTAATATTTGAGTGCTCTTTGAGAAGATTTTGCACAAATGCACAGGTGGAGCCAGAATTTACGCCTCAAGGGTCGTCGGTATCTGAACAATTATGTATTGAAACAAGTGTATAAGTTTTAGGTTGAGAATTTCAAGGGTGAAGATGTGTGTATACAGTGGAGCATTCTCATTGCCTCAATTTTTAAGAAATTCAGTGGACCCATGTGTGTCACATTAGATAGTGTAGCATATGTAGGGTATATTTAGTAGCGACCATAGCATTGTCGTGTTTAAACAGATGAATTCACAATAACACTTTAAGAAAGTTGTAGCTATTCTCCCTTTTCCTATTGCAAGCTCCTATTTATAGGCGAGATGTGTACTATATTGGTGCATTACAATTTAATATATATGTGGAGTATTCTCATTGCCTCCTTTTATCTCTAGGGAATTGGGTCCAAGGTCCAACTGTTGGACCTAAACCAGGTCAGATAATCAACAAACAAGCCCAATAGTTCCTATTTATCTCCAGTCTGATTGTTTGATTATGATTTAATATGATTTTGTTTGCATATAATTCATCATGAAATGGATTGTAGAGGCATATTCTTGAACACAAAGGAGTTTCTGCAAAATTGAGTAGAGGTTAGGGTACAAATTAAAATATTCATATGGCTAAGGGTCTATTTGAAAGGAAAAAAAACTAAAAGTGAAAGGTATTTTTGAGATGTCATGCCATAGCCTATCCCACCTCGTTGATAGGGAAACCTCATTATTACTATCATCTTGAAGAACTCAACTTATTTTGAAGAACTCAACATCTGTAAACCATTTTGGATGTAAAATCCTAGCAAGAGGGATATCCGATAAGCATAAAACCCTTTTAAACACATGAAAATATTGATCTAAATTCTAAAATGGGGAGAGGGTGAATATAAGATTGTTTCAAACTAATCATAAATCCAACTACTATCAAAAACTTAACTGTGATTTCTTAGGTTCCTGTTACTCAAAATAATAACCAAATAGTCTCTTGATCAGATTGGTATCAATCAAAATACTGATTTTTTGAATCTAATCAAAGCCCTTGTCTCTAGGCCAAGCTGTCAACAACTTTGTTCAAAAGGGCAACATCCCCCCATGGAAACTGAGGAGTGGAGCCCAGGGCCCAACTCTGATGAGGGGCACAAAATTTTGTAAGTATAATGGGTTTGTAATACTTTAACTAATTAATATTTGAACTAGAAATGCAAACGGTCATCTAGTTGAGTTGGTTAGAGCACCCATTTAGTAAGTGGGAGATCTTGAATTCAACTCTCAACAAAAGCAATTTTTCTGTTAGTTTTTATATTCTTGTTTACTAATTAATGGTTATTTACTTTTTATTTTATATTTTATATTTTTTTATTTTATATTTTATATTTATTTTTATATATTTATATATTTTTTATATTTTTATTTTTTTAATTCATGTTTGCTAATTAATGGTTTTCAATTTTTAATTTTTACTTTTCAATTTCCTATTTTCTAATTAATGGTTTAGTAGTGTTCTTAGTTATATACTACATTCTAAATCAAGCTTTAATTAAATTAACAAAAATGTAGTGAGTAAAAAGTTGCAGACTGAAGATATGCTTCTTGATGTTGCAATTAATAACTTGAAAGTGTTGGTTTCATTTTTTTAAAATATAGAGAAAATGGATTTACTTCTGCTATGATTGAAGCTAAAAAATTGCATCTGAAATGGAAATTGAGCCTTTATTTCCTTTCAAACGTAGAGCTTTTAGAAAGAAACTTTTTGATGAGGTTTCTGATACGGATAGAGAACAACAATTTGCTCACGAAATATTTTACAACTAATTATTTTCTTGTTTTAGTTGATACGATTCTTTCTCAATTGAAGAGTAGATTTGAGCAAATGCAAATTTTTGAATCTATATTTGGCTTCTTATTTGATGCATCATGGTTAGTTTCATTGGATGATGATGAAATGAAAAATTGTTGTATGCAATTTGAAATTGCTTTGAAACATGGTGAGATGCCTAATATTGATGTAAATGATTTACTTTTAGAATTACAAATATTGCAAGAAATGCAACAAAGTGAAGCATATGAAATAGATAAACCATAACATTCTATTAAAATTATGGAGTTTGCAAAAAAAAAAAAATGATGTTTCCAAATATTTTAGTTGCTTATAGGATTTTATTGATTGTACATGTGATTGTGACATCTGCGGAAAGAAGCCTTTGTAAAATTAACTATGACTTAAGCTTAAGATATGTTAAATGGATTAGCAATTTTAAGTATTAAAAAGAATATATTGAAAAATATTGAGGTTGAACATATAATTGATGATTTTGTTTTATGTTCCCCCACCATTACATCATTTTTATTAATATATATAAAAATACATGCGTGTCTAAACGGCACAATTTTATTTTTCGCCCCAGACCTTAAATACTTCAAGATTGGCCCTGAGTGGAGAAAAGAGAGTTGTAGTGAGAGGCTTGCATGTTGCAGTAAGAAGATGAAAGGGGCAAAAAAAGGAGCAAAAAAGGAGCAGGAGGAGATAGTCACCATACTGAAGTTGGTGTAACCCTTAGAAGCATCACTTGTGCCATCAGAAACGCAAGATGATATCAAACCTAAATTCTACATAAGAAAAAGGAATTACGGATTTATAAAATTTTCCATGTTGTGTAGGTGAACAACTGCTTCTTAAGTTTAAGAGCACCCACTATTTATTTATTTTTATAAAAATTATTGGAAAATTTTGGATCTATAGGGAGGGGCGGAGGGCCCTTCTCGAAATATGAAGTACCTTGAATTCTTGAAGCATATAGTAGTTATGTTAACATGTACTTTATAAAATAATCCTATTTATTCATCCATTGTTGTATATTTTCTTCATAAATATAAATTATTTAGTCATATTTCCTTCAGAGTTAGGAGATGATTAACAAAAGGTGAGTATACTGGTATGTTTATGGAACGAAAAAATATTTGTTTGTGTTAACAGTTGTTTGTTTGTTTATTTGTTTTGTTTTTTTCCCGGTGTGATAACAGATTGATCGCTAGTTCTTTGTATGTGCTTCTTTTTACTAAATCTAAGCACATAGAGAATCATCTCCTTGGAAATTGACACTGGTATTGAATTTCCTAATGTGTGCTTAGAAAATTAATGAGTTGTTGTGCTTTGGAAAAGGAAAGACAGTTCTCAGCGTGTGCCTGGAGAACTGATGAATTGTTGTGCTTAGGAAAAAGAAAGAGATCAGTTTACTTTCTAATATTTTCTTGTTTGGGCTTAGAAAAGCAATGAATTGTGTGTTTAGGAAAAAGAAAGCACGTATGATATACGTCACTTGAAGAGGTCAACTTCATGCACAAAGGTGGCTAGCTTCATCATGATTGAGTTTCTAACATTTCCCAGTATGTTTATGCCTGAAAAGTGATGGGTTGTTGAAAAAGAAAGGTTGATCTATAAATGTTCTATCATTTTCCAAGTTGTTCCTAGAAAAAGTTTCTATCATTTTCCAAGTTGTTCCTAGAAAAAGTTTCTTTCATTTTCCAAGTTGTGCCTAGAAAATTGACAACTTGTGTGCTTAGGAAAAGAAGCATGTGATCCACGTGCTAGGAAGAGGTTTGCTTCACACCCCCCTTGGGTGGTAACTGGTGAAAGTATGGCTTATTTTCTTGTTTTGTGTTGTTTCATGTGTGATCGCTATTGTCTGGTCCAAAGCTTCCACACAGGATACTTCCAAGAATTGACATTAGGGCGTGGCTATGATTTGCATGTGTTATTCAAGTATACATAAATGTACTCACTCCTCTTCATAATCAATTAGTTCTTGATTAAGGAGAACTGACTTGACCTTCACTTGATTGCAAACTTATGACTTGTGCATGAAGTAACCAGTGCATCCGTCCTCATGTTTCATGAATGCTGCTATCTACACATCTTATTAGCTTTTCTCTGCCAAAATATTATTCCAGATAAATTCATAGTTGTACATTCTCAAGTCAAACATTCTATCTTTAACTAAAAGACGTTGGAGCTAAATCCTTTGTCATTATCTTTTTTTAAAAAGAAATTATTTTTTGGGTAAAAATATCATTATCTGTATTGGTTGTGACATTCTTCAAGGTCCAAATGATTAGTACTATATAGTTGTTTTCCATTACAGTTTTCATTACCAAATTAAAGCAGATAGCTTCCATTGTTATTATTTTTAAGTTCTTATCACCTTTTTTGTCATGTTAACTATCAAATAATAAAAAAAATTTGGATTGCTTTTGTGAAAGAAGGTCTTGTGTAGTAAACAGCAGAGTAACTCAAGGAGAAGTTGTGAATTACCAGAGTAGTCCCAAAGAAAACCATAACTGTCAGTTCCAGTATGTTTCAAATATGTTCGGCCTTGATCTGTTTCCCTTTATTTGTATGGAAATTTCTACTATTGCCTCTGCTGGTACATTTGTGTTTTCTGTTCTGCTACATCAAGGAATTCCATTTCAGCTTGGCATTTTCCCATCAGTTGCCAAGTCAAATATATAATGTCTTGCTTTAGTTCGGGACAAAGATATAAGACCCATTACTCTTGGTAGTTATGTAACCTGGTTGTGCTCGTAGATGAAACTTATGATTCAGATATATTGTTTTATCTATATTGCTAAGTATTACTGTCAGTGTCTTCCTTGTGGTTTCATCTTTGTAGAATTTGGTACTTCAAGAAAGATAGATAAATGCATGAAACCTCTCCATCGTTTTCTACCCGCGGACGTTCTTTTTTGGCAATTGAACTCTTTTTATGTTAAATTTTCGTTCAAGTTGTATTATGTTATTACCTTTTTACACCCTTTAGCGGAAAGTTAGTTGGCCTTTTCCCCATATTTATATTCCTTTTATTGCCCATCAGCTCTTCCTGATTGCCATTACACCTTTTACTTTGAAGACCCGAACTCTCTTGGAATGACAATGATAAATATCAAACTAATACATTAATGAACTTTAAATTGTACTTAAGGTTGTCAAGCATTTAACCCAGATGATATGCATAAGTTTGGTTATTTTTTCATGACGCCTTCTCAATTAGTAGGAACTTTTTTCATAAAACGAAGTTGGACAAAGTCTTAAATAATGGGTCTTTTCTGACACATCCAAACAAATTTGGTATTTCCATATCTATCCCCACAAATCACTTTTCCCATATTTTTTCCTAACAATGATGGATGGTACCCAAAGATTAGTAGTCTTTCTAGTTAGCATACATTAAATATTCCAATATATTCGATTAACTATGGAAATTTACCATATTACGGCCCTCATCCTCGCTCCCCTTCTAAATCCCATTTTCTCTGAACGCATCCGGCAACTCCAACGTCTACTTCATCTCCTCCTAATATGTCCTTGATTTTCAAGTTTGGGGGGAATTTGAGACGGTGGGATGCGTAGACTTTTATTTCCGTTGGGAGGCAAAATCGTCAATTGCCAAGTTTGAGCAAGGCTTAATCATAACTAAGTTGTAAAACCTTAGTAGAAGGATTACTATTTGTGTGAGTCCTAATGTGAAAATAGTTGTGTGAGTCCTTATATGGAAATAGTGATTTACAGGGTTCAGATATAGAACTACCATATTTGTCTAACCGCTGTGTGAGGAACCAACCTAAGAAACCTGTGAATAAAATATCATGCAAATTAAATTGTATGTAATAGATTATTCCTAGAGTACCCCATTTGCAATAATGTGTGTCCCTGCTATTTTCTAAAATCTTTCTTATTTCAAAAACTTTGGTAACCGTTCTTTTAAAAATATTGGCAACAAGTTTTATTCCCTTTTTTTAGAATTTGGCAACCGATTTTCTTAAAATCTGACAACAAACTTTTTGTTAGAAATTTAAATTTGGCATTATAGTGTTTTGCATCTAGAGATTTAAATTGATTTGTTAAATGTTAAGTTGATTTGTTAAATGTTAAGTTCGGGCATTTTTGTCATTACAGACGGAAATGCATTTGCATCTGCATCTAGCAACGGCCCTCGTGCTCAGCAATATAGTAGATTATATTGAAGCAATGTATTCGTGTTGGATGCCTATCAAGTGCCGATACACCTCGGGTACTCTTGGGTGTGCACCCAACGAGTACCCAATTTATTAATATATTTTAATCACTTTTGGACACAATTATGTTTAGATATATGCATTGACCTCTAGTATAATTTCCAAAAACTTGTTCACAGTTTTGCTCGTACACAAAGCAAGTACACCCAAAATTTTGACATTTGGATATCATTTCTTTTTTCTCCATTTATTATTTTAACTAATTTTTATAATTTATGCTTCCATTTTGAACAAGATATATAAACTGATTGTATACAGATATAAAATTAGATAAAAAAATTGATTTTATTTTTGTAACAATAAACCTAGCATCTCCCAAGTATATAACTAAGGTTGCGTTTGGCCTAGCTTTTTTTGGGCTTTAAAGATACTTCAGAAGGAGAAGCCAGAAAGTAGAGCTTTGAAATTAAAAGCTGAAGCTGTTTGAATAGTCAGCTTTTTTTTAACTTTAAAGCTACTTTTATATATGCCATCTCTTCTTCCAGACTCCAATTGTCCATCGCTATGTTATTATGCAATTCCCTTTTTAAGCACAAACAGACACAAGATGGATCGTTGGTAAAAGGTTGGCAGACCATAATCAGAACAGAACTAGATAGTTAACTTGGAGTAAGCAACTAATTGATCAACAATCAAACCGGTACAATTTATTAAAGTCACAAGGAGATTCTTATTGCAGTTGGAGCTCCCACAAATTTGGGTGTAGCTCCTGTATCGAACTCTCCTGCAACTCCAATTACTCTAATTGTTGTAACTTGCCAAAACATCTGTCAGCAAAACCTGTTAGCTGAAATTGGAGCTACACTAACACAACCGCCAAAATTATTGTTCCCACTTTCAACTGTAAACCCTACCTTTTGCTATTAATATTGCCAGACAAGAGTAAGCCCAAGTCAAAACCCATTCACTGTCATGAAAATTGCCATTTCATCTTTGCCGAAAACCCTTGCCACTGGAACATCGATGGGGAAACTCATTCACAATCATGTGGGTGCAGCAATGAGAAATTGAAAGTCTAAAATCTTTCAAATGGAGCAAGATATAGTATTACAAGCAACCATTAACAAACCACGGCGAGCGTGCGACTCTTCGATGGTGACTCTTCGACGGCGTTTGACGGCGGGGTTCCCCGGTCGCGAGTGTTCAGCGAGGAAGGGGAAGGGAAGGGGGAAAATTTTTGTTGTTAGGGTTTGATATGTGGGAAGGGCCAAAAAAAGAGAAAAGGTAAAAAAAAGAAAAGGAGAAGCCAGAAGTTGCTCTCGAGAGCTTTTTTTAAGCTCATTTTCTTCATTAAAAATAAGCTACTTCTCATTCTGTAGAGCTTTTCAAAATATGCGTTTGGCCCAGCTGCTCCTTCTAAAGGAGAAGAGAAGCTAATTTTAAGCTGGGGCAAACGCTACCTAAGTTTGAAGGTTTGAAGGTTGTTACTAACACTTGGTTTGGGTGCTCGTAAATTCTTCAGAATATTCTCTCTTTTATAGTGAAAGCTGGTTGCTTTGTTTGTATAACTTTATAAGATTAAGTTAAAGCACTTGGTTTTCAACTTGCATATGGTGTGGTTTGGATTCAAAGATAATATATTTATTCAGCAAAAAAGATCATAAATTTTAATCCTCGGTAAGAACCCTAGAGCCGACGCTTATCTCTCTCAAAGTTCATCCTTTTTCAGGCACATATGTTATAAAACAATAACAATGAAATACAATTCAACATAAATTTTCATTTCAGCCTAAATTTTTTTCTTTCTACGCATACTTTACATAGCTGATGAAGAGGTTCATTTTTGTAGGCTCTGGAGGTTCATTCTTCGAGTTAAATGGAGATTAAAGGCATGGCTTCTTTTTACCTGTACAAATTCCACTGGCCAGCCAACTGTAATAATCTTTCATGTGCTTTTTACGTTGACACCAAGAGCTTTGCAACCTGAGAATGTGAGCTTCTATTTATGACACACGACCAGCTCATTCTTTTTATGAACTGGAGGAGAGCAATGAAATATGATGCCTACTAACTCTGGTCGGCGTGTGGATGGGGGTTTGTACATGCAGAAGAGTTACTTTTTGTTGGAGACCTCGGTTCTTTGTTGATTTGGAACTTAGGACAGGGAGCTTCGTTACTTTGTTCAAGCTCGGGTACTTTGTTCATATGTCTATATTGGCTAAAGTTCTAGAATGTGCATTCATAATCCTAGTGCAGTTATAACGAATAGTTTTGACATGTAGGGAGTATCTATTCTCATTTTTTTGGTCAATTTCTTTAGCAAAATAAAATTTATCTTACGGGCATGTTTCTTTTTCTGCATTTGTTTGTTTATGTGGTTGGATATTTTCAGTCTTACTATTTGAGTATTTGAGATGTTTGAGGTACTTACAGCGGCTGATATCCGGGGAGAGTATATGCATTTCTCATCTGTCATTTATGTGGATAGTTGAAGAGTCGGTGTTGGCATTAATCAAGTCGGAAGGTCATGTACTTAAATGAGGTCGGCTCTGATGCACATTCAGTAACTGTTTATTATTCATGATACTAGCAATTGAGATTGACATCAATATCCAATGTTACATAAAAGTTGGTGGACAAAGAGAGATCGGGGATGGAAAAAAAAAGCTTTCTGAAAGATTTCTTTATTGTTCTTAAAAGAGAAACTTGTTATGAAAAGGTGGAGATATTCATT